>PVHP010038151.1:0-17013 GCA_004024765.1 Zapus hudsonius | reverse complement strand
GGGTGTAGAGGCCCCAAACTCACTGACAACACCAGGCCCAAACTCCCCCAGCACCTTGCCCACCTGGAATACCCCATACCCAAACACACTAACACCACGAATGCCCCAGCCTCCAACACACAACACTCCTCACCAGCTTTTCTTAAGGGACTTTTGTCTTTGTGAAGCTGGTGTGAGTGACCACTCCCTTCTCCATTCACATTCCTGACTCAGGCCTCCAGGTGTGTAGCTCTTCCCTGCCAAA
This sequence comes from Zapus hudsonius, assembly GCA_004024765.1. Lineage (NCBI taxonomy): Eukaryota > Metazoa > Chordata > Mammalia > Rodentia > Dipodidae > Zapus > Zapus hudsonius. Next base: position 16,769 of record PVHP010038151.1, on the reverse strand, counting down.
CCCTGGAGCTGCAGCTGGGCCACTTCTTTTACAAAGCCCTAGCTGGAGTCGATTTCCTGCAAGAGCTGAAGCTGAAGTAGATTTTTCCACAGTTGCTGCTGCCTTGGCTGGAGGCTGGTTTTCACAGAGGCTGAAGCTGCCATGCCTAAGCCTGGAGGCAGTTCTCCAGCTAAAACCTACGTGGCTGGAGGTGCTTCTGGCTGGTTGTGTGACTGCTCTGGAACTGTCCTACTTTTATGCTGAGGTTGAAGTTTTCTTGCACCCCTTCGCCTTTCAGAAGAAGGATGTATTTCCCTGTTTTCTGCCCCTCACCCTCACCCCGCTTCAGTGTGGCTAACCCGAAGCCATCTTAAGCCCACCCAAAACTTTCTGATTGGACTTAAGACCTGCTATACAAATGGGAATGCATGCAGCAAGTCAACTCAAAGAAAATTCCTTGGAATCAACCTAACCAAAGAAGGGAAAGACTGCTACGATGAAAACTTTAACAATATGAAGAGAGAAAAGGAAGAACACATTGGAAGATGGAAAGATCAGCCATGCTCATGGGTTGGAAGAATTTATATTATAAAAATAGTATCTTGGGGCTTGAGAGATGGCTCAGCAGTTAAGGCACTTGCCTGCAGGGTCTAGTGACCTGGGTTCAATTCCCCAGTACGCACATAAAGCCTGATGCTCAAAGTGCTGTATGCATCTAGAGTTCATTTGCAGTGGCTGAAGGCCCTTGCACACCCATTCTCTATGTCTCTCTTCTATTTCTCCCTGCTTTTGAATAAGTAAATAAAATATTTTAAAAATAATATTGTATCAAAAGCAATCTACAGGTTTAATGAAATCCCATCAAATGCCTAACACTATTTTTCTCCTCAGATTTAAAAAAATCTTAAAATTTATATGGAAGCAAAAAGAAATTTAGAGACTCTTAAAAACCTAGTAACTATGCAAAATTTAAACTCACCCACTATGACTCTGGGAAAACTGCAGAAGAGGGGACAGAAAGAATGTAAGAGACATGGGGGTGGGGAGAATATCTAGTTTATAAAAGGAATGTCATCCTGGTTTCAGTGGCTCTATCTAATATGATACCGAGCATATTGTTGTGTTAATATATAATTCTAATCCAATAAAAACATTTAAAAAACCCCACAGATATGACAATAATAGAATATTAGCATTATCACCTGAGTTTATACTATAGAGCCATTGTGATGCCGGCACAAAGCAGACATACAGAATAGAAGGCCAATGGAAGCTACAGCCACCTGATTTTTGACAAAGAGGTCAAAAACACAGATTAGAAAAAAGAAGAGGTGTGAGGGATAATGCAGGTAGATGTATGGAGGCCCAACGGGGAGATGGTTTCTATATCAGGAAGATGATGGGTGGTTTTGAAGAGGCCAACCAGGTGAATGCCTAGCCTACCTCCTCTCCCAAGGGAAGTGAGCTATGACTAAGTAACCTTGAATTCCTGAGCCTCTTACCTCCACCTCCCAAGTGCTGGGATAACAGGCATAAACCACTGTTGTAGTCAGCCACACGCTGCTGGGATGAATCTTCAAACCAGACACAATTTAGGGGAGGAAAGTATTTATTGAAACTACAGATTAAGGGAAAGTTCCATAACAGTGAAAGAGGCTGGCCCTCTTTCAGAGGTCCAAGCAGAGAGAAATACGCATCACCTACATCACAACACAGAGAACAGGGAACAGGCAGGAGAGCCAAAGAGAGAATTTCTTCCCCTTTATATAGCCTTAGAGTGGGGTCTTATAACCCTTCCCCAGACTTAATGGCTTCCTGAGTCTCTGGAATTTCCTTCCTGCACTGCCCACACAGAAAAGGATATTTACTTCTAGCTCCTTTGAGCTTCCTTACATCTTGCCCCCTACTGAGAGGCTGCCTTCCTGTAAATATCCTCAGAGACCCACCCAAGATTACTTGAAAGGTCAAGTTGACAGCAAAACTTAACCATCACAGCCACCATCCCTGGCTGCTCTATATTTTTTTAATGATCACAACTAGTTGCATGATTGTTGAATGGGACATTTTCTGTTTCTTTTTTTAAAGTGTGTGCATGTGTTGCACACATGTTACATGCCTAATTGTTGCATGCATGTGTGTGCAGCTGCCGAAGCCACAGAAGAAAGTCCTGTGTCCCCTTCTTTCATACTGTTTCTTGAGAGAGGGTCTCTTGCTAAACCTGAAGCTCCCTCCTGTTTTGGCCAATCTGGCTGACTAGCAAGTCCCAGCTGTTCTCCAGCCTCTGGTTCCCTCGGGACTGGGGTTGCAGTCATGCATGGCCATACCTGGTTTTTAGGTGTTGCAGGGCAGGTTCTCTTAAGCCAATGAGCTATCTCTCCATTTTATGTCTCTTTGCTCTTTGAGAGTAAGTTGTCTAACCAATGCGTTATAACCCTTATATTCCTTCAAACAGGAATTTTGTTTCTACTTAAGCCCAACTCATCCACCAAATCAGGAAACTAACATATGGTGCTATCTAATGCTCAAACTGAAAGAAATATATATGCAACAGAGTATTTTATAAAAGAAAAGCACCATTCAAAATCACAATATAATTGTCATGACTTTCAGTGTCTTATCCTCAGACATATTCTACATATTCCCTTGACTTTCATGACCCTGGCGTTTCAGAAAATTGCAGATGGGTCACTTGGTAATAGGTCCTTCGACTTGACTGGATTCAGATGAGTCATTCTGGGAAGAGTATTGTAGAGGTGACAATATGTCACTGATTCTACCAGACAGCCCATGCTCTCTATATGTCCCATGACTCATACTGTGTGTGCAAGTGGTGTGTATAAGGTTTCTCCATTTCTCCATGATAAACTTTCTTTTTTCCTCTTAGAGATGAATGATTATTTGGGACTGAAAATGTGTCCTTCTGCAAAATACTTGCCAAGAAAGCAATCCCCAGCAGCCACATAAAAAACATGACAGCATATCCCCATCACTAGGGATGATGAGACAGAAGGATCCCTGGGGCTTGTGAGCTAGTCAGTATAGCTGAATCAGTGAGGTCCAGGTTCAGCGAGAGACCCTGTCTCATATATGAAGAGCAACTAAGGAAGACACCTGACATCAACTTCTGACTTCAGTATGCTAACATACACACATGCTTGTAAACATCCCCAAACACATGAAGGAACATACACACACACACACACACACACACACACACACACACACACACACACACACACAAATCTTAAAGCTGTATAAATATCCTGATTCTCTTACTGACATACTTAAGCCATACACACATGCTTGTAAACATCCCCAAACACATGAAGGAACATACACACACACACACACACAAATCTTAAAGCTGTATAAATATCCTGATTCCTTTACTGATGTACTTAAGCCTAAATGGATTACCCATTTCATTTATTCACTCATTCTCACCATTATTCTGTTCACATCATCCTAAATTTAGCAAGAAAGAGCTCACCAAGCTTCTTTCTGTTTCTTTTTGACATGAACCCAACATCCTTTTAGCACTTTCTTACTTTCTGACACAAGATATTTGAAATGCATTTTTTTGCACTCAAAACCAAATTAGTCCTTTTTTTCTAAGTTGTTGGGTTTTTGCAACAAAATTAGTATTTAATATCCAAAACCTGAGTTCTGGATGTGTTCACTGCTTTCAGTAGAAAAGCTGTGAAATACATGTGTGTAGACATATATCCAAATCATTTCCATATCCACATAACTACACATGTTTATCATGAATCTATCTGCATCATGAATCAATTTACCTCTATATAGTGAGTTGATCTATTATCTATCTATCTATCATCTATCTACCTATCATTTATTAGAGACCAAAAGTTCTTATGGATATTTACAAGTTCAACTGAACAACATGGTTTGTTCTTCTTTCCACCCTTTCTGTGTTTGTAGCACACTCTTGAAAAGAGTGAGAAACCTGTCTTGTGTTTTTTTTATATATTAATTGATTACTCCTGCTATATGGGCTCCGCCACCCTCTTTCTGAAGTGTGGCTGCCTCCTCTCTGTTAGAGCTAGGATCCCATAGTGCAAGCCCCCCCTCCACATGGACAGCTAGCTGCTCACCCCTCTCAAGTCCCTACACAGAACATGACCACTCTATGGGATTTCTTGCCTCATCCTACTGAGGCCCTGACACACCTCACTGTGTTCCTCTTCTTCATCCGACTGGACTCCAACCCACCATACCAGACCGTTCCCCCAAAGAAGCCCTCCTATCAGTGACCAAACTCTGATCCCATAGGAACCACTCTCCCTGAAGATACCCCTCTTTCCTTCCCCAGCTCCCAAGGCCGGCCAGCCCTCCACATGGACTCCTCACCCCACTCAGTGTGAATCTAAGACCACCCCCACCTCTCTGCAAGGACACTTACATGGCCAAGCTCTGACACACCTCCCCCAGGCCACCCCTCCCTTTGCAAGGATACTTTCCCAGCCGGCTGGAATCTGGCACCTGACCGCTCGTGTGGACCATCTTCAGTCTCATTGCCCTTGGGTCACCGAGTCCCTCTCCAACACGCATGCCCAGGATGTCTGACCCACTCTGTCCTAAATAGTAGATTGAAGGTTGGACTTTCAGAAAAGGATGAGAAGAGCCCTGAAGTGTTATTATTATAGATAATAAAGGGTTTCTTAAGATGTTTATAGACCTGATTTGTCACTTTTTAATCTTAGTGTTTCTGTCTAACTTTTACTATTATGAACTACTGTCTGAATTAAATAAAATTCAGTGAGTTCATGGGTATCTTACAAGACATAGAGCTCGTCTTCCTCCTTTCCTGAAGAAAAATTTTATTTTATCTGGTATCTGTTTCCTATGAACAAATGGATGGTGTCACCCACACTATCTTTTACCATTTTCAAAAGACTATGGTTTGAAGTTTTGACAACTGCAAATCTTTAGCAATTAATTCATAATTAATAGTATAGCATGCAAAGTTCTAGCTTCTTCTTACTTAATAGTGACCATGGCCTTGGTGAAAATCAGTCTTCAAACACAATACAATCAGTTGTTTGGATGGTAGTTACTGTTGGTAAATGCCTTCATATATATATATATATATGGCCTTTAATGTAGACCAGGAATTTGGATGGCATTTTTATTAGATTTTATGAGATTAGAAAATTAATTTCCAAATTTTTGACTTAAATAGGAATTTACTCTTTGTGTTCACTGTCCAATTTCTTTGGAAATGTGATGTGTTCCCATGTCATTTTGCATACATGATTTTTCCCACATTCTTTTATATTAGTACATGTATTAAACCCCTCCTTACTGTTATCACTCCTGTGGAAATTAATTTATTCTGATTATTGAAAACTTTTTAAATTAAGAAAAATTAAAGTATTCAATATTAAGCTACATAAACAGATACATATAAATTTGCCATTCTTTATATCATGAATGTATTTAAGTAGTAACCAGTTGAATTGAAAACTGTTAAATTATTTATTATTTATTATGTAAACATGGGCATTGATTAATTTTATTTTTCACAATGATTTTTTCCTTTTGTAAAATTTATAACTAGTCATTTCTTAAAACTAGCATATTTCTAGTGCAATTTCTGCAAGAAGCACCACTTAAAGAAGCTATATTAAAAATAAAAGCCAGTATCCCATTTTCCTCATACTGTAGAAACAAAATAATTTCTCTTTCCAAATAGGAATGGAAAGAAGTTTATTATTTTTCTCAGATATTAAGTTGTATACATTTAACAGTCTTCTTTTTCCAAGAAGGCTGAAACTGCAGTAATTTTAGGACCATATTTTCTTTGGATTTGTTTTTGGGAAGTCTGCTATTTTTAAATATATACGAGAATACACCAAACAGAAAGATTTTACAATATAACACACAGCACAGATGTCAGTATAAACCACCTTAGGCATTATATAATTTATTGGTTTTACTAATAAGCTCACTTTTTACCAATTTAATTGATTGTGTGAAGATGGTCACTATGGGCATCCATCAGCTTCCATCTCAAAAATTCCTCTGATCTTTTTCTGTACGTTCCCTTTTTATTCCCCTTCTTATCCTGAAACAACACACTTTTTCTCTTAATAGGTAGGTGGGGTTCAGGATTAATAGTGTCTTTTCTGCTTGGGTTACAAAATAAAGATGAATATGGGCTCTTCGCTGGCTGTGGTTTATGATTTAATAATGCCTCGGCTCCTGGTCTCGTCAGCATTTCTACCTCTGCAGGCAGACGTTTTGAGAACACCGATCTCGTGCACACCTCGCACCACCTGCAGTCAGAAATATACAGCATATCTTTGGAGTGGTCTGACTCTAAAAACTTCTACTATAAGACACAATGCAAAACACTGCTTTTTTCCACCACTTCTCATTTCAAAGCAGCTCTTCCCTTGGCTAAAATTGATATTTTCCCCTAAACTGTTTCAATACTATTAGCAAACTGATCACTGAATAGACATCTAGTTTTCATAGATTTCCCAGCAATTTATCTTTCGTTTATAAATCCAAAATGTATCAGTACTTTTAGGCCTAAAATATGATACAATTCAACTATGAGCATGAATTTCTTAATAAGAGGCTTACGTATTTATCGATGAAAAGGGATAATTTAGAACAAAAATTATCCTGTTATTAAGTTTGGAAAATGTTTTGTAATATTAAAAGCAGATAGAGTAAGGTTACTGAAAACCATATATATACCTTCTACATGCTCCTCCTTCTAGTATTGTTTAAATTCACATGAATAAATTTTCTGGAAGAAAATAAATTCCCTTATCTACAATTAAATCTTTTATTCAATCTGTCCTTATAGCTCTGCTTGCTTGCTGGATTATACATCCCTTGCCAATGTTATTATACACTGTTGAATGTTTTCAGAGGAAATATGCATTCTGGGAGCTGGAAATAATTTTTAAAATTTGCATAGTGCACGTGTCTGGTTAGTTGAACTGCTCACTTATATCCATCTTTTCAAGATAGAGCAATACTCTGCATAAATGTGAAAAGATCGAGATATGCTAATGAGAGTCATTTGACACTCCCTGGACAGCCTAATCAAACTGCAGGGTCTGCAGTAACTCCTGAGCATGGTATGGCTTGGAAATCCATAAGGTATGCAAGAAAATTTTCCAAACCACTGTCCCTCTGAGCTGCATTGAACTCCCAGATGTGTTACCAAAAAAGTGTGACTCCCAGGCAGCCCCCGGGGACACTTCTGCTACTCAGCAGTCACCCTGCTCATGAATGAGGAGCTGGGACAAAGAACAGTGCACATAAGAAAGTAGCCAACCCACGAGGGTTTTGAAGAAGAGGGGAGGGGAGAGTGTAAGCTGGAGGCCTCCTCCCTATGACCCAGGAGCCAGGATGCTGGAAAGAGCCGTGCAGCCTTTGGGAGGAGAAAGTCATCAATGCTTGTAACCAGCAGGGGACCCTGCAAGCTCTACAGCTGGATAACCAGGCTAAATGTGCCAACCGGTGCAATGGTGGCACGTCTGCTTTGGGGGAAACCAACTGCTCTCTGATTGGATTTGAGGCCCATTCCATGGGAGGGAATTCATGCCTGGTACTGAAAAACTAGTCAAAAGCCCATGGCTGAGGAGGTCATAAGTTCTAAGAGGGAAACTATTACTTTTGTCTGGCTAAATGGTTATATTATGCCCACCAAACTGCCCTCTAAATATTTATGGTTACACCCAGTATTAATGCTACCCTTGCTTTTTGTTAGAGAAGTTTCTCTTTTCAGATGGCGGCGACCACTCAGGTGACTCAAAAATGACCAAAGTGCCATTATATGAGAGAGAACATGCAGCGTTTGGCTTTCTGGGCCTGAGTTACCTCACTTCGAATGATCCTTTCCAGATCCATCCATTTCCCTGCAAATTTCATTTTTCCTTACAGCTGAATGGTACTCCATTGTGTAAATAAACCACATCTTCATTATCCATTCATCAGTTGAGGGACATCTAAGCTGGTTCCATTTCCTAGCTATTGTAAATAGAGCCACAATAAACATGGAAGAGCAAGTATCTCTAGGGTAGTGACTAGAGTCGTTATAGATTGTTACAGAGAAGTCATCAATGGTGGTGAACAGCAGTGGACCTTGCAAGCCTTAAGCCTGGCCAGACAGGCCAAGCAAGCCAACTGAGGTAATAGTGGCACGTCTATTGTGGGGGAAACCAACTGCTCTCTAATTAGACTAGAGGCCTGCTCCATGGGAAGGAATACATGCCTGGTACTGAAGACCTAGCCAAAAGCTTGTGGTGGGGGATGTCATGAGCCCTAGGAGAGTAACACCAGCTGTTGTCTGTGTTCAGCACTGGGATATCTCTATCACACTTCCCAAGGCTCGAGGTCTATTTTGGAAGAGGAAGCAGAAAGATTGCAAGAGCCAAAGGAAGGGCAGGACTGCTTACAACGCAAACTTCCAGACACAAAATGACCTTGATATTCATGTCCTCGCAGTGCCTGATAATACCTACACATGATGGGAAGAAAAGATGATGATACCAAAACAAAACAGAGACTAATTGAGAGGGGGAGAGATATGGGGGAGGGTGGGGAAGGAATCATAATGTTCTATGAGTATGGAAGCTAAAAATAAAAAGTTAAAAAATAACCAAAGTGCTAAGAAGTGACAGTGGTGTGGTGTCATGATTTGATCCAGGTGTCCCCACAAAAGACTGTGTTCTGAATGCTTGATCCCCAGATGATGGCACTTTGGGTATTAAAACCTTGTTGGAGGCAGTGTGTTGTTGGGGGCAGGCTTATGGGTGTTATAGCCAGATTCCCCTTGCCAGTGTTGGGCACCCTCTCCTGTTGCTGTTGTCCACCTGATGATGGCCAGGAGTTGATGTCCACCTTCTGCTCATGCCATCATTTTCCCTGCCATCATGGAGCTTTCCATGGAGCCAAAATAAACCCAATTCCTCCACAAGCTGCTTTTGGTTGGGTTCTTTGCTGCAGCAACTAGAAAGCTGACTACAACCCATGGTCAGTGCTGAGACATCTGTATCACTCCCTCCAAGGCTCCGAGACCATGGAAGAGGTGGTGGAAAGAAAGTAAGAGCCCGAGGAAGGCTCTTACAACACTGTCTTCCACTCACACAGTGGGCTCGATCTTCATGACCTCTCAGAGGCTGACTCTACCTAGACAAGGCCTGCATAATAGGAGGAAGAAACGATGACAAAAAGGATTCACGGGAGGGCCGGTTTGGGATTGGGAAAAGGAGTGTGTTGTCTATATTTATGAAAATTGTCATTAAAAATCATAAAATAAAAAATTATGAAATTCCAACACTGAGGGGCAGGGAAAATGGCTCAGCAGTTAAAGATGCTTGCTTGCAAAACCTGTTGGCCAGATTCAATTCCCCAGCACACTCATGAAGCTGGATGTAAAATGACACATGCATCTGTGATCCCAACCTGCATAGGACATGGGAGGAGGAGCCAGGAGAACCCTGGGCCAGAGAGTCTGACATTCCTTTGCTCTCTGGCAATTTGTTTACAGCAGCAAGAGAAGGTGGAGCAAAGACAAGACACCTTGAAGTTGTCCTTTGACCCCCATGTGTGTGCTGTGGCATGCACACACACACACACACACTCTCTCTCTCTCTCTCTCTCTCTCTCTCTCTCTCTCTCTCTCTCTCCCCCCACAGACACATAGACACACATGCACACATGAACACAGATGACAGATAGGTAGAGATAAATAATTAAAAATTTCCAACACTGAACATAGATGATGTGTGGGAGACACAAAAGTTATTTAGCAATTATTAAGAGGCTACTTACACGAAGATGGGAAGAAACAGGAGGATAGGTTTTACTTATTCTAAGAAGAACCCATTTTGAATTGCTATATGAGGAAATCAACTTATTGGTCTTTGGTATTATTTCATACTCTACACTGAATTTTAAAAATAGCAAATAAGAAATCTAATTTCAATTCTGGAAAAGCCTTATTTAATTTTATGATCAACAGGAGTCCCTATGGACATGTAGCCACAACCAAGGGATCCCCAAACTCAAAGTCTTCTATGCAGTACTCAGGACCCCTCTATGAGATCATCCCTACTTAGAATAATCTCTTCAGGCCCTGCTTTTGAACTTCACTAATGCACATGCATAAGTTAAGACTATCTCTTAGTGCTTAGAATCCCAGCATTCTGGAGGCTTAAGCAGAAGGATCAAGATAGTCTGGAGTGGGGTGTGTGTGTGTGTGTGTGTGTGTGTGCGCGCGCGTGCGCTCCATTGTTGTTTATATATTTTATGGGCATATAACCAGTAATCAAATTTAATTCTTAACCTCTAAATAAGTAGAGACCTGTTGTACAGTGTCTCCCTGTGTAACCAGGCAGAAACACAAAGGGGAGGTTGGATCTCTGATGGGGTGGACCTGAGATGTGGAGAGGGCTGTTATTGTGAATAAGAGAAACACATTTGGAAATTAGCAAACAGAACTGAGTGAGTGTGCCAGGAGGCCGAAGGACTTGAAATATATAAATATTTATCTGAGGGAGAGACGGGGAAAGAGAGAGGATACATGTGCACCCCAGGGCCTCCTACCACTGCAAATGAACTTCAAATCCATGCACCATGCACCGTTTTGTGTGCCCGGCTTCACGTGATTCCTGAGGCATTGAACTCAGGCAGCCAGACTTTAACCAGAGTCTTCTCTCTAGTGCAGGACTTTTTTACTTACCATGTGTGTTTCTGCTTCTGGATTTGTTTTTGTTAGTCTTTGGCAAAGAATGTCTCAAAGAATAATGGGTCAACAATGCTCTGGTAACAAAACAGGTTTTGTCTTTAAGTGATTGTGAGAATATGTACTATTAAATCCTTCCCTTGGAGGTACACAATATATGTGACCAAAATAAAGTTTATGTGATGTATATGCAGCTTATGAAAGCTGTTTAAAATAATTTCATTTATTTGACCTTAAGAACTTCCTGTATTTAGCCCTAATAATTTCCTATAACACTACTGTCCTACAATGCACAACTTAAAAAAATACATGTACTTCCCATTTATCTTCTTATCCATTCTTTGCTGACACCATATCATTTTCAGCATCAGGGTTCAGATCAAGATTAAATATCTGAAAAAAGTCTTCTCAGCTATTGCTTTTCTTTCTCAAATTTTTATTTTTTAAATTAATGCTAGAATTCTTTCCAAATTTAAAAGAAACTTAGCTTGGGTTTTTTTCTTTCTTTTTTCTTTCCTGGTCAGTGAGCCCAATGAGCTCTGGTCTCTGCTCCCTGCAGACTGGGGTTACAGCTATGCATGGCCACACCCAGCTTGTTAGGTGGGTTTTGGGGAGTCAAACTCAGGTGGTCTCACTCCTAAGCTTAAACCTTCATGCTGAAGCATCAAGTGTTCTTAACCACTGAACTATCTCCCCAGCCCAAAACTTAGAGATTTTTTTAAACTAGAATTGTTTCATACTTCAATTTCATCAAGAATTGACATATTTGAATAAAACTATATTTCAGAGCAGATCACATCTTCATTTGTTCGAGTCATCATTTACAGAAGATAAAATCACTCCGGGTTTAAAGTTTTCTTCATAGAGGATAATTCTTTTTTCTTGTTTTTAGTAATGTTACTAAGATATTTAGCTGATAGAGTAGAAAGAAATGCTGATTTTTTTTCCACTTTTGTTCCTTATCAGCTTATGATCTAACCTACTAGAATTTTTTTCTGGGTGATTTCCTTTGCGTCTCCAGATTAATTTGCAACACCAGATAATAATGATAACTTTGTTGTTCAGTGTCTTCTGTTATTGTTAGATCCCTTGTTGTGTTGCTTTGAAGTGGAAATGTCAGTGGACATTAGACATCCTTATCCATTTTTTTAATGGAGTGCATGACATGAATTGTTGCCACTAGACTTAATGTCAATGAAAGACTTCAGGTGAATACTAATTACCTTGTTAAGAAATCATTCTTCTAGCTCACACATAGTGTTGTAGAGGAACAGGATTAATTTTATTATGGGCTTTAAAATCATTCTTAATGGTCATTTGGCTTATTGCTATCAACCTTTGGAAAATAATTATGATAACTGAGAGTGTAATAACTAAGAATGTCCTCATGTTCTCCATTCATCTAAGCTAACTAAGACAGATTGCTCTTAAATATATCATAAGTATGATTTGCTATTATTGAATTTAAGATTTTTTTCATAACCATTCCTAACAACTTCTCTGTGTTTTCCTTTGGCTGAAGAAGATAGGTAACAAGGTGAAGATGTTTTCTGTGTATTTTTTAAAAAAGAATATTGACTATCATCTTATATGCTCTCAAATGATTTTTTTAAATATCATATATATATATATATATATATATATATATATATATATATGAGACAGACATAGAGAGAGAATGAGGAGGGGTGTGCCAGGGCTTCTAGCCACTGCAAACAAATTTCAGAAGCATGTGCCACTTTGTGCATCTGGCATTATAAGGGTACTGGGGAACTGAACCGGGATCATCAGACCTTGAAAGCAAGTGCCTTAACCACTGAGCAATCTCTCCAGTCCTTATTATTTTTAATATATAAGAAATATGAGACTCTTAAATATAACTACAAACTAATCATTAAAATATGCACTCTAGAAACATTTACAAAAAAGAAACATTTACAAATTAAATTTTTACACGAGTATTTATCTGTTGAGGTATCTTTAGAAGTTTTATGTTTGCAATTAATTTTCACATATCAATTTTAGTAAAATTTAGCTCCTCATTAAAATAGATTCATCTTTTTCTTGCAATTGTGAACAAATGAAAATAGGCAATATTGGGGCTGTGGAGGTGACTCAGAGGTTAAAGGTGCTTGCTTTCAAAACCTGAAGGCCTGGGTCTGATTTCCCAGTACCCATGTAAAGCCACATGAATACAGGGGTGCAGGCATCTGGAGTTTGTTTGCAGTGGCAAGAGGCCCTGGTGTACCCATACCTTTTCCTCCCTCCCTCCTCTCTCTCTCTCCCTCTCTAATAAATAAATATTTTTAAAGTAGTTAGAATAGTTTTTTCTTTTTTTAATTTTTTAAACATTTTATTTATTCATTTTCAAGCAGAGAGATAGAGAGAGAAAGAGAGAGAGCACTAGGTAGGGCCACCACCTTGTGGGTCTGGCATATGTGGGTCCTGGAGAATTGAACCCGTGGCCTTAGGCCCTGGAGGCAAGTGCCTTAACTGCTGAGCCATCTCTCCAGCCCAAGAAATATTTTTTTAAAAAAAATAAAAGAGACGACATTGGAAAAGAAGTCAAGTGAGTTTAGGGAGCATTGGGGTGAGTAGTAGCTTGGCTGAGAGCGGAACTTTCCAGAGCTCTACAGAAAAGAGGATCTTAAGGAAGAAACAGACTTCGAGGAAGGTCAAATGACACTACCCTGATTGTACAGAAAAAGACACAGACAAGTTACTATGTGTGTCTATATAAACATAATTCTAGAGCAATTTTTGAAGTACTGCTATAATTTACCTATGCATCTTCTAAATATTTAAGATTAACTGTGATTTGTCTGGACTTAAAGTTTTCTGTCATAAGCTTCAGCTCTTTCTAATTTTGCCTATACCCAGCCTACAACAAATTACTATTATTTCTTTGTAATTACATTTCCCTCTTCCGGCAGTTCAGCTCCATCTGTGAGCACAGCATCAGCCCAGGGCATAATTTGTCCCTAGAAAGAAAGAAAGGTCATTTGCTCAATGTGTTTGGATGCTGATGCAGAGTCCTGATTGGTCGAGATGAATGGCATTCAGAAGAGAATGACACCAGAATATAAACACCCTTCCAGAACAGAAACCTCCCAAGTGACCTCATCAACATATATGATTTCTGTGTCTTTATATGTCCATTTACAAATGAACTTAACTAAAAAAAATTCTCACATTGTTTTGTTACTTGTCGATTCCAGATACTATATATTCTTAGCCTGCTGCTGACAACATGTCGGAAGTTCCAGCATATAGATTCCATCACAAAACCAAGACACTGAAGACAACTCCTTAGCCCAAAGCACTTACTGTGACCTGTATGTTCAGAGAAACTGCTTTGGGCAGGACCCACTTTGCCACAGGCACAGGTTTTAGTTGCCATGTTTGTGTCTCTACATTCTGGATCTAGCCTAGGCCTGGCCATGCAGGCCGATCGACAAGACAGAGGCCATCAAGCACATTAGGCTCTGAGAAGGAGAGAGCTCTCTACAAGATCCTCAGCCTCAGTAGGCAAATCCCAATTATCCTCAAGCTTAGCTCTTACATTCCTCTTGGTCTGGAGGAATTGTGTCCTCATAGTCCCCTTGGTAAAAGAAAAAAAGGAAGGAAAGAAGAAAGGGAGGGAAGGAGGGAGAGAGGGAGGGAGGGTGGGAAGGAAGGAAGCCATGATCCATCAGCAAATCTAGTTAACCAGAGTTAACTAGATTCTCTGATTTTCATGACCGTCACAGGCTATTTCCTATACATTTCTACACAGAATGCCCGTCTCAGCAGGACCCAGCTAGCACCTATGGTTGGCATCAGCAAGTCCTGTGGGAAGCAGTCTCGGGCCTTGCTTTGGAACTCTGGGCATCCAGGGGCATCCTAACCCCCTAGGGTACAGCTGACCACTTGGAAACTGACTGCCCAGCGACTTTGGTTTTCAGGGACAGCGCAGTTTAAGTGTCATCAGGTAAAGAATAAAACAGCATCCCTGTTGGGGAAACTGGACCAGTCCCATGGGGACTTGGTCGTTCACTGCAGTTAGCCAATGGGCGTGGCCATGCACCTGCTCCAGGTGTCAACATCTGGCCACCTGAGGCTGGGGCTGAGCCTGTAAGCTGTAGGCAACAGGAGAGCTTCCTGGCTTGGTTTCTAGAACATACGGAGGACCACATCATCAAGTCAGCACTCATGTCTCTTAAATAACACAGGTGTGGCCCTTCAGGCTTCTTGTGGCACCGCGGCCAGGCATCAGCTGCAAGGTGGCTCTGCTCAGCTCTGTCTGGTTACACTAGTGTCCCCAGAGCAGAGTTGTTGCAACCTCAGCTTCATCTTCTTTACCTCATCCATCACCCTGGAGCCACGCACTGGCCCCATGACCCAGGTCCCCTCTCTCTGGCTCCCCGAGGACCCCTGGTGCAGGCTGTAAGGAAGCTCCAGGCCCGACCTGAGGCAGACCCCAGCAGGGTCAGCCAGGAGCCCAGGCTCCCAGGGCCTGTCACTCGGGAAGAATGATGGATGGGGCACCCTGCCAGCCCTTCCTGGCCCTAGGAGACAATGTCCCCGGGTTTGCTGGGACAGCAATGCAGAAGGCCCTGGGCACTCGCCGGACTAACACTCCTTCTCGGTTCCTCCTCTTCCCTGAAGTGGATGCCCCTGGGTCCTGCTGAAGAGAACGCTCCTCTGGGCTTTTTCATTCAGGATTGTTTTCTTAAAAGCTGTCGTTTCTGTTGTGGGGTGGGGATGGGAGTCTGGGAACAAAGAAAGATAAAAAGACAGTAAAACCACTTCATGTGCCTCCAGAGATAAATCCCGATGACAATTATTTTTTAAAACTCAGCGAATTGAAAAGATTGGGGAAAGAATAAAGTTTAAGACAAAGTTCTTTCTCTATGCTGAGTTCTGGTTGCTTCATGTTTCCAGAACAAAGTACAATATGAAAGAAATGTTGACCACATATTGCAAACATATACATAGATTTCTGATTTTTAAATGCCGTCTTAGTAAAATGTATTGATAGCATAAATTGTCTTTTAATAAGCTCAACTGATTTGAATTAAACTATCCCAAATGTCTGGTACATAGATGTCTTAAGGTATATGGCTCATGATAGAATAACAGTATATGTGCAAGATTAATATTATATAAAGAGATTAAACATGCTATCCAGCGACTTGGGCATGAATTCTCCGCAACCAGTTGACTGACATTCCAGAACACTTGTTCATCTGTAAAATGGGATGCTGGCAGCATTGCTTTATGTAATGCACTTAAGACTTCAAATTGCACCTGGCATAGTTATCACAAATATTACTGATTTTTGTTAATTTTTCTCGAATGCTAAGAAAACTATTGTAACATCTAGAATGTTACAATATTTTTAAATGGAATATTAGCACTACATGTATGTGAGTGCTTCTGACTTTTCTGCGCTACAAATAAATTCAAAAATTATTTATAGCAACAACATAGAATTAAACAAATAAAAAAAATTATCAGGGCTAGGGAGGTGGCTCAGCAGTTAACGGTGCTTGCTTATGAGACCTGATGGTCCAGGGTCAGTTCCCCAGGACCTGCATAAAGCCATATGCACAAAGTGCTGTGTGTTTATGGAGTTCCCAGGGAACTCCAGCCACTGCAAAAGAACTCCAGATGCATGCTCCACTTTGTGCATCTGGCTTTACATGGGAGCTGGGGAACTGAACCCAGTTGTTAGGCTTTGCAGGCAAGCGCCTTAACCGCTGACCCATCTCTCCAGCCCACCCTTGTGGTTTTTGTTGTTTTAGATTCAGTTTTATTTCTTTAATTCATATTGTTCCATCATCATTATGATAAATGATATCTTAAAAATCATTTTTGACCCTGCAGAGAAGACGGGATGAACAAGGGACCCATAGCCATAGCCATTCAACCAACTCTGGATAAGCCAAATGTGTTTGTGTTTTTCAGGATACAACGAGAGAGCTGTGGCCCATCTAACCCTACCAACCATCCGTAGGCCGATGGCTGAGATCCTGGCAAGAGAGGAGCCACCACAGTCATATCAGGGAGGATCCAT
>PVHP010038150.1:0-16881 GCA_004024765.1 Zapus hudsonius | reverse complement strand
CGGACCCTCCTGGAGCTGAGAGAGGGCGCTTCCCTCAGGGGACCCTCCTGGTGCAGAGAGAGGGCGGACCCTCCTGGAGCTGAGAGAGGGCGCTTCCCACAGGGGACCCTTCTGGCACTGAGAGAGGGTGCTTCCCTCAGGGGACCCTCCTGGTGCAGAGAGAGGGCGCTTCCCACAGGGGACCCTCCTGGCACTGAGAGAGGGTGCTTCCTTCAGGGGACCCTCCTGGTGCTGCACATAATTCAATGCTGTCATTCAGGCAGTTGCTTAAACTCATTTTGGTAAAGATGTTGGCGTCTGGAGTTGGTTTTTCAAGGTAGGGTCTCACTTTAGCCCTGGCTGACCTGGAATTCACTATGTAGTCTCAGTCTGGCCTCTGACTCATGGCAATCCTCCTGCCTCTGCCTCCCAAGTACTAGGATTAAAGGTGTGTGCTACCATGCCTGGTTCCCAGTGTCCCTTTTTGTGTTGCCAGACCAGGTTCTGGATTTGGAAAGCAGACACAGAAGCAGGGTCCTTCTGGGCTCTTCTTGGAGGACATTAGCCTTGCGCCTAGCCAAGGTGGTGTTTGTCTGGTGTCTGCACCATCCTCCTCTTCTTGGTCTCTTTCCCCGTATTCCTGGAAGTGTATCACTCAGTCCATACAAAGGGGGATTTCTACATGTGTTTTTTGGAATTGCTTTCTAAAATATATTTTACTTATTTATTAGCACGTTTGTATGAGCACACCAGAGACTTTGGCCCCTGCAAACACATACCAGACACATGCTCCAGTTTTGTGTCTGTCTGTCTTTGTGTATATACTGGGAATTTTTTTTTTGTTGTTGTTTTTTGTTTTTTCGAGGTAGGGTCTCACTCTAGCCCAGGCTGACCTGGAATTCACTATGTAGTCTCAGGCTGGCCTTGAACTCATGGTGATCCTCCTACCTCTGCCTCCCCAGTGCTGGGATTAAAGGCGTGCGCCACCACGCCCGACTTAAACTGGGAAATTGAACCTTGGCTGGTACACTTTGCAAGTAGGCATGTTTAACGGATGAGCTGAATCTCCCCAGCCCATGAAATTCTTTTTTTCTTTTTCTTTTTTTTTTTTTTTTTTTTTTTTTTTTTTTTTTTTTTTTTTTTTTTTTTTTTTTTGAGGTAGGGTCTTGTTCTAGCCCAGGCTGACCTGGTATTCACTATGTAGTCTCAGGGTGGCCTCAAACCCATGTAAATCCAGTTCCACAAAAGTGGTACATGCATCTGGAGTTTGCAGTGGCAAGTAATCCTAAGGCACCCATTTTTTTTCTCTCTCCTTGCAAATAAAATAAAAGTTTTTTAGAAAAGCTGACTTGGAGCAGGAAGATGACTCAGAGGTTAAAGGTGCTTGTTTGCAAACACTGATGGACTGGGTTCAATTCCCTGGTACCCACATAAAGCGTGCATGCATCTGGAGTTCGCAGTGGCATGAAACCCTAGTGTGCCCATTCTCTCTCTCCACTCTCTAGCCTCTCTCCTTGTAGATCGTTTTTAAAACATTAAAAAAGAAAAAGGGATGATTTGACTGAGCTAGGTATGGTGACACGCACCCGATTCTGGCACTCGGGAGACAGAATCAGGTTACAGGTCCTGGGTTGCATAGTGAGTTCAAGTCCAGCCTTGGGTATATAGCAAGATCCTGTCTGGCATTTAAATAGCATTTAAAAACTATTCGGGGGCTGAGGTGCAGTTTGGTGGTGGTGTTTGCCTGGCATGTGCAAAGCACTGAGGCTCCATCCCCACACCACACACGCACAAAGTGGAAGGTAAATCAACCCTGAAATGTCTTGCTCTTCTTCAGTCTTTCTTTCCTGTGCCTTCAGCTTAGTTTCACGGGACTTTCCCATTCCTGTCATGTTCAGGGCCAACTCTAACCCCACCAGCTGGTTCTAGGAGTGCCACCCGCCTGCTTCTGGGAAGTGGCAAGCCAGGTGTCCTGGGGACAGGCTCTCAGTCACCCTGTCCTGCTGAGGGCATAGCCCCCGAGTTCTCAGCGCTGGCAGGCTTGGTCTCACGGTCTCTGCTGTCTTCACAGGCCCTGCCCAGGGGGCTTCTTCCCAGTACTCCAGCTACCAGCAAGGACAAGGCCAACAGTATGGAGGCTACAGAGCATCGCAGACGGGACCCTCTGCCCAGCAGCAGCGGCCTTATGGCTATGAGCAGGCAAGCTTTCTAGATGTTTCCAGCCGTGCTATCCACTGTGTGTGCGGCCCGGCAAGGATTTCCCTTGGGATCCTGAGGAATGAGGAGACGGAGCTGGCTGGCTCGAATCCCTGGATTG
Source organism: Zapus hudsonius (assembly GCA_004024765.1). Taxonomy (NCBI): domain Eukaryota; kingdom Metazoa; phylum Chordata; class Mammalia; order Rodentia; family Dipodidae; genus Zapus; species Zapus hudsonius. The sequence continues at coordinate 14,585 of PVHP010038150.1, read as the reverse complement.
TCATGATGACATAGACACCTCTTCCCCAGAGGCCTGAAGAGTGTCTTGGGAATTTGAAGAATGACAAGTGGCGTTCTAACTTAATCATAGACTCAGCTGGGGGGTGAAAATGCACCTGCCTGTAGGGAGGAGGCCTGGCTGTGACATCTTCAGGAAAAGTCTCCTCACCCCAGATTCTTTAGGTTCTTTAGGTTCAGGTTTAGCCATGGGCCATGAGGCTTTTGCCAACTGACCCGTGGGGCTAGATGAGTGGAAGCCTTGTGGACTGCAGGTGTTCACAGTGCTCCTAGTTTCTGAGGATGTCGGCCACACCCCTCCCCAGTTCTGGCAGTTAGGTTGTCTCTAGGTCCTGCCAAGTGTCCCCTGGGGGCAGAATCGGCTCCTGGCTGCCCTGGGGTTTGAACTTAGGGCCCATCATGCCTCCACTTCACCCCCCTGGGCATAGGCACCAGAGAGCCCTCAGGCCGATGCTACTGTGGAGAGACTTGCTCCTTAGCCAGTTGGGGCGAAGGGAAGGTGGGGTTCAGAGATGAGTACCCCCTGTGCTTACAGGCAACAGCCTTTCAGACGACTTCCTCTGGGACAAACCCATCCTCTCAGCATCCCATCCTGCAGCCATGAGAGAGTAGGGCTCCAGTTCTCTCTTCTTTGGGTCTTATAATGATTGATCCTGTTACCTGGGTCGCCCCCAATCCTATTCCTACCTTAATGTTGGGGGGACAGTTGAACTTGGTATTTATCCTGCTGCCCTTCAAGTCACTCATGGGAGCTTGGTGCCTAGGGGCTGCCTCATGGAAGCGCTAACATATCTGGTTAGGCGCATGGCCAGGCCCAGCACCCAGGAGCCTATGCTTCATGAGGTCCCAAACCCCTTTGATCCTCTGATCTAAACCATCATGAGGCTGAGAGCTCATGTGGAAGGTTACTTTGTGCCTCTTAAATTCAGGCAGACTGGTCTGAGGGAGATGGCTCAGCAGCTGGAAGCACTTGATTGCAAAGCCTGCCGGCACTGACTCAGGAGTCCAAGTTCAATTTCCAGCACCCACATCAGCCAGATGCACAAAGGGATGCATGTATCCGGAGTTCATTTGTAATGGCAGGAGGCCCAGGCACGCCCATACCATTCTCTCTCACACACAAATAAATGAATAAAAATGTTGAAAAAAAATTCAAGCCTGGAGAGATGGTCCACATTGGCCAAAGGTGCCTGCTGGCAAAGCCTGCTGATCTGGGTTCAATTCTCCACTACCCATGTAAAGCCAGACACACAGAGTGGTGCGTGCATCTGGAGTTTCTTTACAGTGGCAAGAAGACCTGGCACACTCATATTCATATTCTCTCTCTCTCTCTCTCTCTCCCTTGCTATCAAATAAATAAAATAAATAAGTTCAGGCAGACTATTTGCTTGCCTTCAGGAATGCTGGCTGTGGTAGGAGTCTGTCTGGCCTTTGGATGCGGCCTGTGAAGGAATGATCTGTGTCTCCATCTCTTTCAGGGCCAGTATGGAAATTACCAGCAATAAGGAACAAGCATCGGTTGGGGCCCTTGTGGTTACGCTCACCCAGGGGATGGACGAGCCAGTGGCAGATCTGATGAGTTGTGACGTGTTGGTCACCCTTCGCCCGGTGCCACATCTGCATTGAAGCGCTCATTTCACGCTGGGTATGACGTCAAGCGCGCAGTGCTGACACGGGACAGCGCTGCAGCCGTGTGACATATTTGGTGCTGTGTATAGTATTGTATGTCGATACAATGGAGAGATTGTCCCTTTTTTGTCCCCTTACCTCCTCTTCAATGTTCTTAGGCTAGCTGTGGGGGTCATTTTGTCATCAGAGTGCTCTGTGCCCAGTGATGGGACATAATCTAAGAGACGCCATGGTCCACATATTCCCATAAGCAGACCTGGTCTCTCCTCGTACCTCTGTCGCAGAATGGGTTGTAGATGGTTCTTTAACTGCCTGCACTGTAGCTTGACACACGCACAGCCCGTGGTGACCACTACCGCCTGTGCCTCAGTGGGGATTAGGGGCACCATCCATGTCTTGGGCTAGTTTCTGTCACACTGAGACATCTGGAGAGGCTGTGAGCCGTCACTTCCAAGGCCTCGTCCATTGTCAGTGCCTCACCTGTGCTCATGGACCACGTACCACACAAACACACCCGTGAGGACCGTGCGCGACAAGCCGCAGGGTGGCGTACTGAAGGGTGGAGCCCATCCTTGGTGTGTGTTTGCCTTCGTTTATCCAGTGTCAGTTCTAGGATCTGAAGATGTGGGATCCTAAACTCAAAGTATTGATAACAAATGTTCCAAACCTCTTCCAGGACCTGCTTGCTCAGATCCAAGCCAGATCTGTTCCTTTGCTCTGAGGGATGGCTGAAATCCACCTCCTCTTTTTTTAAAAGAATCCAATACCTTTACTGTGTTCTTTCAAATGAAAAGAAAGGTTTTGCATAGTAAAGGTTGAGTGATTTTATGTCCCTAGGACATTGAACCTCATTTGGATTCTGTGCAAACATTAAAGACAGCTGTCGGGAAAATTATGATCAAAGGAAAGAAATCTTACCTTAGCTACTAATAAAGTAGCGTGGACATTTCATCAGTCTTGTTTGGATAATAATTAGCATATTTACTATGAACCCTTTTTAAACAAATCTTCAGATAAATGTTGGTATGTTTCTAAAAATCACTAAGAAAATGCAAGAACTATCCAGTTACCCAGTGCTTGATAATATCAGGCCTACCAGAGTGGTACTTTTCTTTTTCTTGATTTTATCTTATTTATTTTTTGTTTTTATTTATTTGAGGTAGGGTCTCATGTAGCCCAGACTGGCCTCAAACTTACTATTGTAACTGAAGTTAGCCTTGAACTCCTGATCCTCCTGCCGAGATTCTAGGCATGTGCCACCATGCCTGGCTCAGATGTATTTGATACCTTTTTATGTTTTAAAAACTACTTTTTAAAATATAGAATTCAGTGCTTTAGAATGTCTAAAGTACTTTATTTCTCTTGAATTAATCCCAACAGCTCATGCTGGAGCCAGAACCGTTCCCCTTGACAGATGAGAGCCGAGGTCTCTGTTGACTACCAGTCCTGTTCCAGGACATTCCGACAGGGCAGATGCCAGCCAACATGGGCATACGTAGGTGCAGGGTTTAGCTAACCCTTAACACTGGTTAACACTGGCAAGGGCTGAATGTGTGACCATGTTGTTTACAGAAATGAAATTTCCTACGTGCTGAACGGCAGTGTTGGCAACTTCATTTAGGGAGTCATCTCTGTTCTTTTCATTTCTAGCGGTTTATATATATATATAGAGAATTAATCTGTAAACTCAATCCGGGGCTAAAATCTCCCACTGAAAAATATCAGAACATTTTAAGGAACTGTGAAAATGGTCTTTATTCCTTGCCAATTTGGGAATATGTGTGTGTGTGAGAGTGTGTGTATTTTAAGTGCTGTGTTAACACTTTCTGGAAGAAAAGGATACTTAAAAGACGTATCTCCCCAAAACATCAATCTGAAATGTCTTACATTAAGAACTTCTTGAATGTTGTACATATATTTTAAAAAGCACTTTGTGAAATAGCTTGTACATTTATTTCCTAATTTATACATGATTTTTGGCGTTAATATATTTAATGATTAATAGTGTTTATTTAATGTCTTGTCCATTTTTATGTAATGCTGTGACAAAAAGTGATGCCAGCGACTCTTCTGTTACCCGTCCCCTAGCTTCTGTTGTATGATGTGAATGTCTGCCAAGGCCTCGGCTGAAATGGGATTGTCCGCGCAGGTGTAGCTGTGCTTTTTATCACCCCTTCCACGGAAGGTCAGGAAAGATGCAGGAATGAGGTGGAAATTGCTGCTCGTTCTTCCTCCTGGTTCCGACACCCATCCAGCCAAGGTGACCAGCGTGCTGGTCAGTGGTGGAATCGAGATCTCTGGAGACCTGGAACTGCCTGGAAGGCTTCCTCATCCCGGACTGTAGGACGGGTGGCCTCTGCGTCTGTCAGTTCCAATGTCGGGCGTCCACTCAAAATTGTAAAAAGAGGAAGACTTTTTTCATTTCCATTAAAATTTTTTTAGTCATTCATTTATTTCTACTGATTGAACTGGTCGAATCTGTCTTATTTGTGACAATACATTTAAAAAACACACTGTTACTGGAGTTCTTTCCTAGTTGGTTTTTAAAAGAATATATCGTAAAAGATTTTATTTATTTATTTGAGAGAGAAAGAGGCAGAGAGAATGGGTGCACCAGGCCTCCAGCCATTGCAAACGAACTCCAGGTGCATTCGCCACCTGGTGCAGCTGGCTTTACGTGGGCACTTGGGAATCGAACTCAGGCCCATCTGCTTAGCAAACGCCTTGACCACTGAGCCATGTCTCCAGCCTTTTTTTTTTTTTTTCTTTTTTAATATTTAAGAGAGAAGGCAGAGAGAGTGGTGCTGTAGGCAGCTCCAAATGCAAGCCCCACGGGGTTACCAGGGATCGAACCCGCGCTCCGAAGAACCGCCCTCTCCTCGTTCTCGGCCGCCAGGCCTCGCCGTAGCCCAGGCTGGCCCGGAGGTCGCGGCGACGCTCCGGCCTCGGCTCCCACGGCCTTGATTGGCCGGCGAGTCCGCACCGCAGCTCCGGGGGCGGCGCCGCGCAGGGCGGGGGTCTGCGCAGGCGCGTCCCGAGCCCGCCCCGGAAGCGGTCGCGTCGGGTGCCCGGAAGCGGTGGCTGCGCGGAGCCGGTGGGTGCGCGCGCGCGGCGCCGTGCGGGAGGGCGCGGGGCGGCCCCGGGGGACGGGGCTGGGGGTGCGCGCGCACGTCCGCGGGCCGGGCGGGGGTGCTCAGGAGCCGGGCCCCACACCTGGGCGTGCAGCCGGGCGCGGAGCGCGGGACGGGGGACGGGGCAGGGGGTGCTCAGGAGCGGGGCCCCGCACCTGTGCGTGCACCTGTGCCTGCACCCGGGCGCGGAGCGTGATGGGAAGGAGATGGGTGGCTTGGTGGGTAGGGTGCCCGGAGCACTGGGGCCTTGGACACGAAGAATCCCGGGGGCCGAGCACAATGGATAGTTTAGGTTAAGTGAGAGGCCCTGTCCCAGAAGATCAGGTGCCGAGCGACGTGCAGAAGTGCGTGCTACAGGATCTTAAATTTACATACGGATTTATAACAACCGTAAAAGAAGCAGCAACCTGTGTTGATGACTGAACGTCATCTAGCGGGGGGGGGGGGGCAATTAAAGTGCTCAAGGCCGAGGAGAGTTAAGTCATCATAGGAGCCAGTTGAAGAATAAGGAGCATGGAAATATTTAACATACCTTGACATCGTTGTCCCACACAGAAAGTTTGAAAGTCAACCATGGAATTCATGATTTCAACACACTTAAATACAAACATTTCTGAGGAACACTTTTTTAAAATAAAATTTCACCAGGTGTGGTGTGGTGCACACCTTTAATCGCAGCACTTGGGAGATGTAGGTAGGAGGATTGCAGTAAATTCAAGGCCACTTGAGACTATATAGTGAATTCCAGGTCAGCCTGGGCTAGAGCACGACCCTACCTCAAAAAAACACGACAAAAACCCATTGATTTTATTTATTCATGCGTTTATGTGCAAGGAGAGAATGGGCGTGCCAGGGCCTCTTGGTCCTGTAAAGGAACTCCAGACACGTGTGCCACTCTGCATCTGGCTTCACATGGGTCCTGGGACATCAAACCCAGTATGTCAGGCTCTGCAAGCAAGTGCCTTAACTGAGGAGCCGCATGGTGGCACACACAGTCCTGGCCCTGAGGCCAATATTTAGGAGTTTGAGGCTCACTGAACTCTAAAGCAAGGCCCTGTCTTTCAAAACGTTTCTGGTATTGCTGGCAGTGGACCCATGGTCTTCCCCATGATAGGCAAGTGCTCTACCTCTGAGCCTTGACTTTTGGAGACATTCCTTCCTATGTAGCTCCTGGTCTCAAACCTGAGGTTTTCCTGCCCCTGCTTTTCAGTTGGTGGGATTTCAGGGACGCCTATATGGAATCTGTGTGGAAGGTTCTCAGGGGCTTCCTGGCAGTCCCTCTGGATTGGAGTAACGGTGGCCATGTGACCTTCCTGTGTGAGCTCCTGTTCCTGGTATTTGCCCCACCCTCTGCTCAGGTTCCTCCCTGAACAGTGCAGGTGGGTGCTGCTTTGGCGCTGGCAGTGTCCTGGTTTATGCGGCACTGTGGGACCATGTTCTTGATATTTAGTTTGATTTTACCATTGCCGGCTACTGGCTTTCACATTGGACCGAGCAGGAACATTCGGTCTTGGAAGGAAAGCGAGATGACAGAACAGCAACAGGAAGAAGTTGAGTTTGTCTCCCGGTGTCGAGAGCTTTGTCACTCGGTGTCTCCATGGTAGTGAAGGGTGGAAAGGAGAAGGCGTGCCAAACTGAGCCCAGTTTAGAGTTCAGGACTCAGCCCTCACCTGTCATCATCCTGTTCCACAGGGCAGGGAGGCTTCCTGCGCTCCATGTGTGGAAGGGAGTTTGTTTGTTTACCTTTAGAAACAAGGTCTCATTGGTAGCTCCAGGTGGCTTTAAGCTTATGGAAATCCTCCTGCCTCAGCCTCCCAGGTGCTGGAATTATAGGCCTCAGCTGCCATGCCTGTCTTAGGTTATTAAATGTATCTGTTTTTCATATTTGGCACTCCTGTAAAGGGGATTGCTGTCATAGTTTTAATTTCTAATTTTTTGCTAGTAGCATATAAAAATATACTTGTTTTTGTGGTGTGTTTATGTGCAGTATATGTGGTGTGTGCCCATCTCTTTCACTTTGTTTCCTTGAGATGGTGTCTTACTGAACCTGGAGCTCACGCCATTTTTTGGTTAAACTGGCTGACTAGGGAGCCCCAGCATTCCTCCTGTCCCTGCCCCACCCCACTCCCAAGTGCTGTGTGGCAGTGTCCTCTGCCTATAGGGTGCTGAGGATTGAACACAGGTCCTCGTCCTTGCACTGCAAACTCTCTGACTCACAGAGCCATCTCCCTAACCCCATACTTGATACTTTACATACTTTATTTATTTATTTATTTATTTATTTGCAAGCAGAGAGGGAGAGGGAGGGAAAATGGGCACACCAGTGCTTCTAACCACTGCAAATGAACTCCAGATGCATGCACCACTTTGTGCATTTGGCTTTACTTGGGTACTGGGGAATTGAACCCAGGTCCTTACGGGTCCTTAGGCTTTGCAGGCAAGCCCCTTAACTGCTGAGCCATCTCTCCAGCCCCATACTTGCTACTTTAACCATGTCACCATCTTCAGTCTTGCCCGCTTTATTCATTCGGACTGCTATTTAGAACTCTCTGGAATGGTCTGTGGACTCAGTCCTCTCCTGTAAGTGGAAGAATGTCACTTTTGTTCCCTACTGCAGCATCTAAAAGGTTCCACAGGAGGGTGAGCACAGGCAGGCCTGCCTGCCCTTAGTTACAGGGCAGCGCTAGCTCTCTCTACATTAAGTGTGACGTTCCTTAGCCCTTTCCACTTGCCCTTTACAGGTGACATTCCTTTCCCTCCCAGTTTGCTGAGGTATTTGTTTTCCTATTCTTGTTTGTTTGTCAAGGTAGGGTCTCCCTCTAGCCCAGGCTGACCTGGAATTTACTATGTAGTCTCAGGGTGGCCTTGAACTTGTGGTGATCCTCCTACCTGTGCCTCCTGAGTGCGGGATCAAAGGTGTGCACCATCACGCCCGGCTTGATTTTCCGATTCTTGAGTGGGCCTCAAGAGGGTCTCGGGGCTGCAGTGTGCTGAGGATTTCAGCGGGTTTGGCTGCTGGAGGAGGCTGTGGTTCCTCACGCCAGGCCCTCATGGGTGCTGGTGGGGAGTCCTTTGTGCTGCTGGCACCCATTAAGCTGTGTTGTCCAGGGTCCCCATGGGTATTGGCCTCTAATTTGTGTTTTTGTGGAGTCGAGTTTTGGTATCAGGACTACATTTGAGCCTCATGCGTCACTTTGTGATTGCTCCGACAAGATACCCGACCAGAAGCAACTTAGAAAAGAAGGGCTTGTTTCAGCTTCCAGCCCCTTGTGGTGGGGAAGGGAGGGTGTCACATTCAGTCCACAGGAAGCAGAGGACAGTATGTGCTGCTGCTCGGCCAGCTCTTTCGTCTGTACAGTCCAGGACCCTGTCCATGAAGTGGTGCCACGCAGTTCAGGTGGTCTTTCCACGTCAGTCAGCTTGATCAAGAGAATCCCTCACAGGCGCACCTAGAGGCTGGGGTCATCTGGATCATCCTCACGGTGATTCTAGGTCCTGCCCAGTGGACCATCATTACAAACTTTGTGTCTGGGGAATGAATTGGATAGTGATCCAGTGTGAGCAAGATTGGGGTTCTTGACTTGATTCTTGAATGGTTGATGGAGTTTGCCAAGAAAAGAGCTCAAGTCTGGAGTCTATCTTGGGAATGTTCTTTCCTAGCAAATGCATGTTCCTGGGTAGAGGTGGGCCTGTTGCTTTGTTCTTGTTTATGTGGTCAGCTGAATCTTCAAGTGCACATCCATTTGACACCAGCGATTGATGCTTTCTGAGCACTGACAAGAAGGCTGCAGGGAGGCCTTTGCCCCTTCTCTGTAAGCATAGTCATTCCCAGATAGACTTAGTTTAAGAACATGAGGTTCTGGGTTCACTCCCCAGCACTGGAATAAAAACCTTCTGTAGTGTTAGCAAGAGGTGGGACCCACCAAAGGAAGGGAGGGCTGCTCACGACGCAAGTTTCCAGACACAAAACTTGGTGCCTGACACTACCTCTGCATGATGGGAGGAAAGATGATGACACGGAAGCAAAACAGACTAATGAGGAGTGTGGGGAGGGGACCACAATGGTTTAGGGTCTATGATCGAAGCTATCAGTACAAAGTTCTTTTTTTAAGTGGAAAAAAGGATGGTGGGAGGGGATTATGATTATGATACATTGTTTATGGCATTGTCAATAAAGTGTTTATGAATAAAAGAAAAAAAGAAGTGAGAAGCTTTTGGAGGAGTGGCCCGGCTTGGAGAGAGGACTCGGCAGGCCCTGGGGTTCCGGACACATAAAGAAGTTCAGTAGGGAAAGCCAGATGTGGTGATGTACGCCTTTAATCCCAACACTCAGGAAGCTGAGGCAAGAGGATATCTATACTACATAGTGAGTTCCAGGCCAGCCTGGGCTAAATCAAGAACTTGCTTAACGAAAAAAAAAAAAAAGCAGGTCATGTTGGCACACACCTTTAATCCCAGCACTTGGGAGGCAGAGGTAGGAGGATCTCCATGAGCTTGAGGCCAGCCTGAGACCACATGGTGAATTCCAGGTCAGCCTGGGCTAGAGCGAGACCCGACCTGGGAAAAGAAAGAAAGGAGCCTGTGAGCTTCGGCTCTTGCAGTTGGAGTGTGTGGCAAAGACAAGAGGGTCGGGCGTCTGATGGGCCAGACCTGACTGTAGAGGTCAGTGTGGGAGGCAGGCACACTGCCACCTCTGTCCACCAGGGGCCAAAGGAAGGCAGGGCCAGACCTGCAGTGTACCATGCAGAGAGCCACTGAGACCGCCAGAGTAACAGCCTAGGGTAGGCTTCTGCTGGTCAAACGAGGGACAACAGTGTAGCTCAATGAAGAGCGAATAAAGAGATGCCCTCACAGCTTCAGGGTGCCTCCCCCTGCAAAGTGCCAGGTGCAGAGCACCCCCATGCAGGAGCAGCTATCCCCAAGGAGCTGGGGTGTGCTCTCTAGCCCAGAAGCTGTCCCTTGGCCCAAGGGGTTTTGTGAGCTTCTCCATGAGTCCGGATCACCCACCTCCTGCTGGGAGATGGGGAGGTGTGAGCTCAGAGCTCCAACCCCAGCCAGTCTTTGTGGAGACCAGCCCCTACCTGACGCCGTCCAGAGGACAGGTGTCTTGTCAGGCTGAGTGACCGTAGGGCAGATGCTCCCGTCCGTCACTCCCATTGCTCAGGGAATCAGAAGGGCTTGAGCTTTGTCTGGACCTGGGGCCATCAAGTCCAGGCTGCTGAGCACCCACGTGGGTCGGCTCAGCGTGCCCGGCCAGCTGTTTCCAGGTGAGGAAACCGAGGCAGCAGGTCCATGGTCTTACAGGATGACACACCAGGGAGCCTGGGAGCCTTAGAGCGCACGGCTGGGGTCACTGTGGGGAGATTCTGGCTGAGGTCTAGAACCTCTAAACACACTCCCTGAGCAGGAGCAGAGTCCCCAGGCTGCTGAGCCCGAAGCTTCACGTGCTTTGGGGTCATGAAAGGTCATGGCTGTGTCTTGCATGAGCTTCACTGTGACATGCAGGGTTAAAGCTAGTGTCTGATTTCATTAGGACCATGGTACCCGCCAGGCTTCTCTCTGCAAGATGTTGCTCTGTGTTGGAGGGCATGGTGCTTCAGACTCCATCGGCAAGAGCTTACCTCAGGCCCGGCCAGCTCCTTCCACTGTGGGTGTCGTCCAGAACACTGTCAGTGGGCTGTGCAGACTGCACCAAGCATCGGGAGCCCCCAGGAAAGAAGCCAGTATCTGAGAAAAAAATGGTGAGTGTCAGTCTAGGGCAAGGCAGCCTTTGAAGGTTCTTTCTTTCACCGCGCCTGGTATGTATGCTTGCATTCGGGTTCTGGGTCCCTTGTGTGGATGCCCATGAGTGCATGGGGAAGCTAGAGGTTGATGTCAATTAAGCATTTCACTCAGCCACTCACTGAGGCAGGGTCTCTCATTGAACCCAGAGCTGGCCAGTTTGGCTAGTCTCGCCAGGTAGCTTGCCCTGGCGATCCCTGGCTCTGCATGCAGCCCTGGGTTTGCAGGCATACACTATGCCCACCAGCATTTACGTGGATGTTGGGGGATTCTGCATGGTCCTCCTGCTTGCAGAGCCAGTGTTTCAGCTTCAGAACCATCTCCTGGGCCCTCTGATGACTTCTCACCTTGGCTGGCCCTGGTTATGCCACTGAGGGCCAGCCACCCAGAGGAGCTTTAAGAGGGGCCTGTGTACCCCCTGTACATGCATGTGCACATGGGTTTCAGGGCCAGGCCCTCAAAGCCTGGGTGGGGGGCAGCCCCACTCACTCACTGTTAGTCACCTGTATGCCTGACTTGGCAGCTGAGCAGTTCTTTGCATTTATTGATTTGATTTTATTTATTAATTTGACTGATTGATTTGTGCTGCTGGGGCTTGGACCCAGGGCCATGTGTCTTGTCCTAAAAAAAAGTGTCGTTTTGTTTTCTGAGAGTCTCATGTAGCCCACGTTGACCTCAAACAATCTCTAAAGCTGAGAATGACTTTGAACTCATCCTCCTGCTCCTCCCAAGTGTTGGGATTACAAGCATGTGTCACCAAACCTGCTCTCCTAAAAAATATTTTTACAGGGCTGAGGTGATGGTTCTGAGATTAAAGGTGTTTGCTTGCAAAGCCCACAGGCTTGGGTTTGATTCCCCAGTACCTACGTAAAGCATATGATGGGCGCACGTCTGCAGTTCATTTGCAGTGGCTAGAAGCCCTGGCATGAGTTCTCTCTCTGCTTGCAATTAAATAAAAAGAATATACTTTTTTTTTTTTTGGTTTTTCGAGGTAGGGTCTCACTCTAGTCCAGGCTGACCTGGAATTCACTCTGTAGTCTCAGGGTGGCCTTGAACTCATGGCAATCCTCCTACCTCTGCCTCCCGAGTGCTGGGATTAAAGGCGTGAGCCACCACGCCCGGCAAGAATATACATTTTTAATCTATATTTATTAATTTGCAGTTGAGCATTTTTTTAATATTTTATTTGAGATAGAATGTGTATGAGAGAGAAAGAGGCAGACAGACAGAGAGAGAATAGGTGCACCAGGGCCTCCAGCCACTGCAAATGAACTCCAGACACATGCACCACCTTGTGCATCTGGCTTTACGTGGGTACTGGGGAATCGAACTCGGGTCCTTCTGCTTTGCAAGCAAAGGCCTTAACCGCTAAGCCATCTCTCCAGCCCCCAGCATTTCTTGAATATACACGAATAGTTATACTTACAATTTGGGGTGGTTCTTTAAGCTTTACAGTGAGATTTTTTTTCGAGGTAGGGTCTCACTCTAGCCCAGGCTGACCTGGAATTCACTATGTAGTCTCAGGCTGGCCTTCTACTCATGGTGATCCTCCTACTTCTGCCTCCCGAGTGCTGGGACTAAAGGCATGCGCCACCACACCTGGCTACAGTAAGATTTTTGTTCTCTTTACCAGTACCTTATTTAAAACACGACGATGGTCTTTGACTAAACTCAAGAATTTACTCATTAGAACTTGTTTTGTTTCCTCCTAAATGGAGGGAAAACGTTACTTCCCAATGGAAAAAGACCAGACAGCCAGACTGTGGCCCACCCAGCTGCTGCTTGCTTGAGCTCCTCGCCAGCCCCCGCCTCCCCCCTCGTCCCCCCCAACCTGAGCTCCACCCCCTGGACCTGAGCTTGAGGTCCTCCTTCCCGGAGATGCTCCCACTTGGCTTTTCCTGTTAGGCAGGTTCTGATCTGATCATGTTGCATTTTGTGTTTGAATACAGTTCGTGGGTTTTTCAAGTCCTAGAGCTTTTGTTTCGTTTCGTTTTTTGTCTTTTTGGTGGAAGGCAGGAATCAGATCCCAGGCCTCCTTATACATGCTGAGCAGACGCTTTGCTCTTCACCATGGAGCTCCACCTTCAACTGGGCATTTCCTTCTCAGGCTGGGGATGTGGCTCAGTGTTCAAGTACTTGGCTAACATGGTCATTCTCTAGCATAACAACAACATAAAAAAAGTAGCCCTTTTAGATAGAAACACAGGTGTGCTTGGGGCAGGTCTGTGGCCCAGGTATCTGCAGTTTACCTGTAAGAAGGTGGTACCTGTGCCCCTGGGAGCTAGACTTGCAAGATGAGCTGCTGTGCTCTAAATATTAACAGCAGCTAGGCATGCTAGTATGTGGCCACAGCAGGAGGATTACAAGTTGGAGGCTAGCCTAGGCTACAGCATGAGACAGCATCTCAAAAACCATGTGTGTGGTCCAGAGAGGTGGCTCAGCAGTTAAAGGTGCTTGTTTACAAAGCCTGACAGCCTGGGTTTAATTCCCTAGTCCCCACGTAAAGCCTGATGCATGAAGTGGCGAATGTGTCTGGAGCTTATTTGCAGTGGCAAGAGGCTCTTGCACACCCATATTCATTCTCTCTCTCTCTCTCTCTCTCTCTCTCTCTCTCTCTCTCTCTCTCTCTCTCTCTCTCTCCTTGCAAGCAAATAAGTATTTAATTTTTTAAAAGTGTGTGTGTGCACAGCCTGGTTGGTTGTTGTCTCTCTTCAGCGCTGTGGTCCCTGCTTCGGGATCCTGAAGACACCTCTCCAGGAAGGGCTCTGCAGTTCCACAGCGAATGCCTGGGCACTGTCTAATAACTCAACCTCGCTCCCTGGCGCATCCTAAGGAGCCGGAGCTTGCCACTAAGAAAGACAGACCTGGTTTTTCAGTAATGCGATTCTGTCTGAAAGAAGCTGGAAGGACACTTTGTTCAAGGAACGCTTCCTAAACAGGCTGTGCTGTCAGTCTTTCGGGGGAATTGCCGAGTTCCCTTTTGAAGTGTGTTTTCCACAGCAGCCGCCTGCTCTGCGTGCTTCACTTCCCCTGTGGGCTCTAGCTGGGCTTGCCTGGGGGTTTTAGGAGCCGTTTGGGTAGACAAGAGGCATGCATCGAGTGGTGCCGGGTCTCCTGGAAGGGTTTCAAAGGGTCGCTAACACCTAGGTGCTCTGTCCGTCCTTTCTGTAGAAAAGGCATTTTGTGGACCGCCGCAGAGTGCAGGTCCGCGGAGGGCACGGAGGCTCCGGCATGAGCTGCTTCCACAGCGAGCCCCGCAAGGAGTTTGGAGGCCCCGACGGAGGGGATGGCGGCCACGGTGGCCATGTCATCCTGAGAGGTATGTGCTGGGAGCAGCTGGGAGAGACAGGGCTGTAGTGGTGGTGGAGGTTGGTGCGGGGAGGTTCACCTCTGGCCATGGCTGTTCAGCAGCTCTGTTGCTTAATCTCAGGAATACAAAGGCACCTTCCCACCAGGAGTGTCAAAGGTCACCTCTGCACCACTGCCTCAAGAAGGGAGGCCAGGAGGGTCACACCTAGAAGTGTCTGCAGAGTAGTCAAGTGTAGATGTTTTGAATTGGTGGTCTTATGAGAACGTCAGGTGTGTGTGAAGGCAAGTAAGAATTTAGCTTTCTTTCATGGCACATTCTGCTGCCTGTGATGATGTGCACTCCGGAGGGAGGCGGAGGCAGGAGCAAGTTCCAGGCTGGCCAGGACTAAGAGAATAAGACCTTGTCTCAAAACATTTTTTGAAAAGTTGGCTGTGGAGGCTCAGCATTTGAAGCACTTGCCTGCAAAGCCTAAGGACCAGAGTTCAATTCCCCAGTACCCACACATAGCCAGATGCACAAAGTGGCACATGCATCTGGAGTTCCTTGCAGCAGCTGGGGGCCCTGGCGTGCCCATTCTCTGTCTCTCTTCTGTCTTTCTGCTTGAAAATAAATAAATGTATTTTTTTTAAGTTGGCTGAGGGGTTGGAGAAATGGCTTAGCAGTTAAGGTGCTTGCCTGGAAAGCCTAAGGACCCAGGTTCAATTCCCCAGTACCCAT
>PVHP010038149.1:0-16978 GCA_004024765.1 Zapus hudsonius | reverse complement strand
ACCACCACTAATACAAATAGACATATTCCATAGTCCCAATGGATTCTTTCAACACTTACACTACAAGTAGAAACTGTGCCCACACACTCCGAAATGTAGAGTAGGAAACTGTCAACTCCATTTTAAGATTCAGGCTCATGCAATGGGAAGAAAATCACATATTACCCACACCTAAATGTTCCTGGGATTTAATTTTAAATCCTCCAATTTTCTTTGGCAACTATATTCATGATCTATTTTATCATGGCTTCTTTACCCACCTAAACCCTACTCAATCATCTTATGCAGCTCACAGTCTAATTTTGAACATTATATTGTCCATTAATTTATCCTGCTAAAATTATCACTCCATCCTCTGGACACTGCTTAGTACATTATCAATATTTTAATATTTACATCCTAGGTGAGACTACGTTCTTTCTGGGCATTTAACTTGGCTTAGCAAAATAGCTTGATGACAATTGCTATAATAAAATTTGTCAAATAAATGAGAGCAGGAGCTTTGACAATATTAGGAGAGGGATTTAGTGGACACAAAAGGGTTTAGCGACTGATTAAATGTGGAAGGCTGGAAAAGGAAAGGTGCTGTTTGTGTTTAGAATCCAAGCTTGAATGTTGAGGTACAAAATGATGCCATTACCATATTTAAATAAAATAGAAATAATGTCCATACATTTGAATATCAATGATTCCGTTATAGCTCTTTTGAGTTTAGTAAACCTAAAACTGACTCAGAAATTGCGTGTGAAACACAAGTGATAAATCTAAATAAGTTGCATAAGTATATTAAAATGCATAGCATTCTCAGAAAAAATAATCAAGTATCCTGGTAAAATAGTTCATAAAATGAGGCCAGAGATGGTGGCCCACACCTGTAATCCCAGCACTCAGGAGGCAGAGGTAGGAGGATATCTGTGAGTCAGAGGCCACCCTGAGACTACATAGTGAATTCCAGGTCAGCCCAGGCTCGAGTGAGACCCTGGGTGCTTTCAAACTCCATCTAAAATTTATTTTCATATTTCATAATAATTTCTATTATCTGGAAGGATATAAATGGAGTTTGGCTTGACACTAATGCCATATAAATTTAACACAGGAATAAAGCTTAAATGTGTTATATCACTGGGGAAAAAAGAAGAATGAAAGGAAAAGAAAAGAAAGAAACTGCAGCCAGAGGAAAATATTCCTTTTTCTGAGAAACGAAATCAATGAGTTAGAGTAGGCATAGCGGAGAAACAACATGTAGGAAACCACATTCGGGTGTCTTAAGCCACTTGGCCCACTTCTTACCTTTCCTGGCACTGATGTTCTTGGCATTGGAATTTTACAGTGCCCAACACAAAAAGATACTTCCCAATTGTATGGCATAGACTTCAGCTGCAGGATTTATTTTAGCCAATTAAATATGGACAGAAATCAAAGTAATCAGTTCTGAATCTGAGGTATAAATGGCTTCGCATGTTTCCACTTATCCTGCTGGAATTTCACCATCCATAAAAAGAAAACACACCCAGCTCACTGATGTAGACAAAATGTCAGAGTAAGGGAGCAGTTTCTACCCAGACTATGTTCAGAGCTGCCCCTCAACTCAGCAGAAACATCAGAGCCACCAATGTGAATGAAGCATGAATGCATCTTGCTCTGTGTGACTGAAAGGAAGATCTCATTGACAGGATTAGATGCTAATTGAGGCCAAAAGTCAGATATCTGTGTCTCAAAAGTTGAATTAGAAAGAATAAGGAGATGAGCCAGTGCTATATGGTCATTGGAGAGGTGCAAATAATTGAAATATAATTTTTCTGAAGACAATAGAGAAAGGATGCATGGATCCATATGCTTTTCAGAATGCCTAGTTCTGGGCGCACTGGGCACAAGCATGCTTTGGTACTTAAATTATTCACTATAAGTATAGAAAATATCAGGTCGGTGAGAACAGTGATTGATTATTATTCCGGCTATTCAAATAATGGTCTATAGGAATAAGAGAACATAATAGTAAGAAACTATGAGATAATGTAAATTACCTTAACAATAAACTTTCAAAATTGGAGATAACAATTACATGAATGAAACAAGATGATTTTCCATGAAAACTAAAAAGAACAGTTAAATATTTCCAATTTAGCAAATTGGTCTGTATGCAAATTGGTAATGTTTTAAAATGAAGAAAACATATCACAAGGCATGCATGATCATTTATTTTGACATTTTATAATTTGGTCTAATTATTTATGAAACTGCAACCCATTAAGCTGGCCTTTAGTATAGTTTGTGAAAAATAATGACATTTTAGTCAAAGAAGCACTTACTTTCCCTTTGTATACTACATTCAGGCAAGTTATTTAGTGGAGTAATTAATTAAAAACTAAAATGTCAAATTTTCCCCACATTCCTGTGCATTAGTGAGAGATACATGTGGACTAGAGATCAGAGAATTGAAAATAGGCTCTTTGTTAAATCCATGCATTTCCAGAGACAAATCTGTGAAATTAATTCTCTGAGCCATCCATGAACTACAAATTATGCCTAATTATTAGTCTTACACATCAAATTTACCTCCATTTGTACTAATGAATCTCATTCTGTCTTTCCACCAGCTTGTTCAGTCTCTATGTAATCTTCCATTTAATGTACTGCACAGTCATCACCAATGACAATTGGGTCCTAGTCGACCTAAGAGTAATTGCTGCAGGAGATATTTAGCTCTATTTTTGTTCATTCTTACAATAATGCCATGTGTTGTAGATAATTATTTTATGAGTAATCAATTATGGACATTTCTTAAAATTGAGCTGGTTTAGTTGTTATGTGATTGACTTCCTATGAAATAATTCCTAGTTGTCTCAAGGCTGCAAACATATTTTGTTCCCTGACAATTATTAGGACCACATACAAATGCAACCTAGCAACATTTCCTCCAATTTAGTTTTCTAAGTAAACAAAGCCTGCAGCCCAGCCTTCCGTTAATGAGGGATGAATTTGAGTCTTTCCTGATAAATCAAAGGGCTGAGTATATTAAACAAAGATGATGTTATTGATTCAAAGGGCACACTCTTCAAGCAGTTTTTTCCCTAATTGTTCTGCTGATACATCCACATTTCACAATTCACTTTCCATTTTAGCCATATGCATTTTATAAAATGCCCAGCCAAGCTTAGAGGCTTATTGTTGGCAGAGCATGATAACATTCAATGGCCAATGAATTGCAGACCCCATGACCTTGACATTATTAATGGAAATTTGGGCCAAAGGCCTGGTAGGAACATTAATCCTAGTGTTAACATCAAGGAGAATTTCTATTTGATTTCATATAAATTATATATGCACAACAGAAAGGACAGGCTGGCAATATAGATACCTGTGAGTTAAGTATAGCAGGTCAAAGAGAAAACATATTTTGTCCTCTTGCATCTATGAAAATAACGTCTTTAAAATGTAAGTCATGACACTGATTTTCACTGGCAGAAGCAGCAGCCCGAGAGATGTTCTGTAGAAGGACTGCGGGTCTCTTTAATGCATGAGCCTACATTAACTCACAGGACAGAAACGTGCCGTGGAATCTTGTTCATTTTCTTTGAAGAGACTGTATTTCTCGGTAGAAATTGTTCTAGAAAACTTAAATACAGATCAAACATGAAATACGTGTTTCTTTTGAAAGTAACATTTTATGTTACAAAGATCATCTGTCATTTCACAAGTTGTTCCATGTATACTTAAAGTAATTTGAATTTTTCTCCATATTTATTGTAAATTATGATACATTGTATGAGCAAGTCTTATGGTGGTATTCCCATTTCCCCACTCCCTGTTCCCACCCCGCTGGGGACCTTCCTACATGAGTTTGGATGGAATTCAGTGCAGATAGTATGATGATGGGAACATTGGTCAATTGTCTGTTTCTGTTTCCTGTATCCTTACTGACTGGTTCTAACGTCAGTGTGGGGGTACCTCCCAAGGACGGGTGAATGGTAACCATTCTCAATGGTGAACAACTGAAACCACCTATGGATTTAGAAATGCCATGTTGTGTTATGAATGTACTTGTTTGTTATAATGATATGTCAGCTTGCCTTTCTGGCCATGCTTTTGTCTTTAAAGTACCTTAAAGACTAATCAAGCCACATAAGCATTTTCACTTTCTACTAGAATGGAAGACCTTTCATCCCATCCTTTAAGTTTCAGTCTCAAAATTTTTATGTTAAGATATTACTGTTCCAAGCAGCAAATAGCTCAGGATTGAGGGATTGAACCTGCATTAAGGAAGTGCATGGTGAGCAGTAAGACACAGACAACCAGTGATCTCCTGAGGCCTCTGCTTGCATGCACACAGGGTGTAGGCATCTGCATACACACATGCATATGCCCCACATCACATACACCACGTACAGACTGCACATATGCACACATAAAAGCACAGAATTATTCCCAAGAAAGGAAGACAGAAAACTAGGAAAATTCCTAAAATGTTACTTATTCTGATCAAGTGCAGAGCTGTGATCATTTCTGGATCATTAACTACATTTAATCAAATTTAAAATAACCTAGGAATGCTCTATTAAATTTGTCTTATACCAGAGTATATAAAGTACATTCCTAAAAGGTGTCACAATTTGAAACAATTGGAGTACTAGAAATCATTCAATAATCTACCAACTCTTTACCTTGTTTGTGCACAAAGAAGCCTGCTAAAACTTACCACAGATTGACCTCAAAGCATAGTGCTGCCTTGTATATGTAATAAACAATTTCAGTATTATGTGAACCAAAAATCAATAGCTTTGTAATGAGATATTAAGTCTCCCTAGATATCAGGGTGACAGAATTCAAAATATTGTAGTTTGGTTTTATTTTCTGTGAACATACTCTAGGCTGGGGTAGCATTAATAAATAACATAACTGGATATGTTTTGAAAAATAATCATTCAATAACTTGTTTTAAAGTTAGGTATAAAGAGAATACACAAAATATATATTTTTCTCATTCACTAGTTACAGATCAATACATTTATAAATGTACTTAAAATACATTTATAAATTCCATTTATAAGTTTGCGTACAATCATTATTTTCTATGATAATAGCAGAAAAGAACACAACGAGGAAAGCAACTTTTGGCAAATGATTTCCATTTGAAGGAGAAAAATGGAAATAAAAATAAGTAAACTTAAGTTTCCAGCACTACCTGGAATCGACTGATATAAATGTCTTACTATACAAAGCACACAGAAACTTGTGTAACAACCTCATGAGTCATAATTCTATGTTTAATTAATAAGAATATCAAATAACATCATTGATATCAGAGCACCTTAATGTGAATTCTCATATAAAATAATGGACTTAATATTATTTTATCAGATTCATTATTAAAAAACCTAGCAACTTCTAGTTTCACAATTTTTTTCTATATTTAAGAGTAGATATGCTACATAATATCAAAAATAATATGTCTTATGGGGACCAAACAATAAATATTGTGTAATATCAAGTTTAAATAATATTTACTGGGCTGGAGATATTGCTCAGCAGTTAAGGCACTTGCCTCTAGTGCCTAAGTCCCCGGGTTCAATTCCCCAGTACCCACATAAAAAACAGACCCACAAGGTGCTGGCCTTGGTTCATTTTCTCTCTCTCTCTCTCTCTTTTTCTCTCTCCTTGAAAATGAATAAATAAAATATTTTTTAAAAATAATATTAGGCTGGAGAGATGGCTCAGAGGCTAAGGCACTTGCCTCCAGTGCCTAATGCCCCTGGTTCAATTCCCCAGGACCCATATAAGCCAGACCCACAAGGTGGTGGCCCTGGTGCTCGCTTGGGCACACTCTCTCTCTCTTTCTTTCTCTGTATCTCTGCTTGAAAATGAATAAAATTTTAAAAAGAAATGAATTAAAAATAATAATAATATTTACCTAAGTAACTGAGAAACTTGGTCAAGATGCTTGAATCATGTACTTCGTGAATATGAACAAGAAGAAATGCCAGTAGAAATAACAAGGCATGGAGACAGGACTTCATGGGAACTGTGAACAAGAGCTTTGTTAGGACAGATGCCTACCACTCACTAAGTTCATATCTGCACACTTTGGGGGACAAGAGAAGCATGGCCAGTGAAGAAACATGTCAGGTGTCTTTAGTCTAGAATACAGCTGCTGTGTCCGGGTTCATATGAAGGCTACACCTCTATTAAGCCACCTTGTACCAATGACTTACTGAGACTGGAATCCTGATTAAAACCCATCCTTAAAAGATAGTTTGTTCCTTTCATAGGCAATGATGGCTTGAGGACACCAAAATGGCTCTATTTCTGGTGACACAACTATCTACGACTGTTTTCATCAACATTCTGTGATCTTAGAGTTCCTAAGGCTCTATCAGTGTCCATGGATACCTCCCCATTTAATCTTTCTAGGTTTTAATCTTTCATCTAAGACTCTAACCATTCTTAATGTCTTAAAAAATTATTTCGTTCCGGCTGACCCCATTGTTCAGAAGGAACACTTAGAGAACTAGGCAATATGTTAACTCTGGTTGGAATAAATAGAGTTTTAGAATTAAAATCTATCTATCAAAACTTGGGTGGTCTATTGTCTGTGGACTCATTTCCATGAAGATTAGGTAACAAGTTAATTCTGCTTTCCTTGCCAAATCAATCTGTTGCCTTGAAATAGTCTTGCAGTTCCAAACATACTGAGAAGAAAGGATAAGCACGTGTCTTTTCTGATCTAGATGTACATTGCTCTGATGAGAGCTGGCGTGAAATCTACTCAGCTCTTAGAAAATAGACCTTCCAAGATCAAACCTTCATCAAATAGAAGACATCAAAGCTTTACAGTTGATCCCCTGTGGGTCGAAAGATGGGACAGAGGAATACTTCACCTAGACTGAAAACAACTGCAATAAACCACCAAAAGACTGAAGGGCTGAGGAGAGCCTCCAACAAGTCTATGGAGGAGCTGAAGGTGGCATTTACAACCATGCATGGTTAGCTGAGTATAGGCAGTCACATCTCTTCCCTCAAAAAGATGGAGTAAAAGGAAGTTTCCAGCAAGAACTAAACTGAGAAAAAGAAGAGTTCAGACTTGAACCATCGTTCCTTATCTAATTGGAGGTTTCCAAAGTGACACAAAATTAAGCTTGAATTTAATTGATATTTTGAATTGCAAAAAACATGCTTAATCTCAAGTAATCGTGCAACTATTAGCTAATTATAAGCAGAAAAATCATAAGAAAAGTCTCATGAGTGAAAACTCATTAAAAAATTTAATGCCGTGAGTTAGGTTACTCTAATCTTTGGTCAGATATATTAATCATTATTGAAGGTTACTAGAAATATAATAAATTATAGTTAACAGTTATCAACCATTAACATAAAGTTCATATTTAAACACTATACAAATGATTATTACCTCTCACATAACTTGGAAAATATAAATTCCCCATGATATTATTACTATGAAAATAATTTTATCTATAGAAAGTGAATGTAATTTCAAGTTTGTTCCAATTACTGTTACAAATGGCTGCCAAACAGGTACAATCACAAAAAAATAAAAGTTGTATATCTTATAGTTCCATACTTCATTACTAGAAGAAAGAGAAAGAGTGAAAATAAGCCACATTAAGGTCATTAAAAAAAACAGAATATCTTTGTGTTGGTGAGCATAAGATAAAATAACAGTGATAGGTTTTGTCTTCACTATGGCAAAAGACATGAATTATTGTCGCTTTGAGCACATGTCTTTTGGAACGATTATGTATCTATAAACCAAAATACAAGCAGTGAATATAACACATATTGTAATGCGCAGCAAGAATCCACCAGATGTAAAACCAACAAAAGCCCAGGAGAACCACTAATGATGTTAGAATTGCTACGAGGAGCTGTGCACATTCAGAAAACAACAGCATGATTCATGAGCTAGCTAACCAAGTTTCATTTTTCCCCTCATCAAATTAAAGCTTTTTTGCTAATTTTTTATGACCTCAATCCATTAATTTTGTTCCGACTCTCCATTCCCATTCTCACCCAAATCAAGATGCCGAGGTTAAAAATGAGTCAGACTTCCACTTCTTGTCTGCAAGCTAATGCACTCTCCTCCTCGTGGATGATTTATTAGAAAACAAAACATTATGTTTTATGGTTTTCAAGCTACACCAGCAGTGGAAAAACAGTGGTCTCTTCCTAAATACTCGAGGATTTATAAGAGCCCGGATTCTTCACGTGTACATTTGCAGAGCACCCAGTTGGTAATTCTGCTTTCTGTTGCTGTTATAATTGAGCAGTCAAGTACATCAGTACTCAGCTTGACTTGAACATATTTCTGGAATATATTGAGAAAAATTGAAGGAAGATGCTTATATTAAAGAAAAATGCTTAGTTTTTTTTAACTCATAGTTAAAACCAGAAGAGGTATGCACAATTGTAATGCCAACATTCACCAGGCTGAGGAAGTCAGAATTGAACTGAATTTAGGGCCAGCATGTGCTATATAGGGAAAACCTGTCTCATAACCAACATAAACAACTGTTCAGTCTTACTTTTGCATTTGCTTCATTGATGTAAGTATCCTGTAGAAATACAATCAACAAGCTGCTTAAACCTTAAACTCGCATTTCAAAAATAGAATATGCTCTCCTATATGTCTCCTATATGTTTAAGTTGTTTTATGTCTCCAGAAACATTTAAAGTCTTTAAAGTCTCTTATTTACTTAAATGCGAACTCCATTCAAGGTTAAATAGATTATTATCCACTTGATGAAAAATTTTAAGTCTTTGCTTCCAAAACTACAGATATATAATTTCATCTTCATTGGTTTCTATTTTTACTTTAAACCTTCTTTCTTCTACATATCAATTATCTACATGTGACCTTTTGCCTTATTTTACTATTTGAGATCAAGCCCAGGGCCTTGAACATGCCAGTCTAGTATTCTACCACTGAGTCATAACATAAGCAATTAATATCTTGACTATTAATTGCTTAGACTTAAAATCATAGTGATCTTCATATCTGTAAACATAGGCACTGGTGTTTTTATGCATGTGTGAGCATATTCATGTGTGCACAGGTACCGATATGGGTACATGTGTGGTGCACATACACGTGCATGCATATGGAGGGCAGAGAACAACCTTGAGTGTCACTCATCAGACATGTCTCTGCCCTTTGGAGACAGGGTTTCCCATTGTCCTGGAGCTCTCCAAGTAGGCTGGCCAGTGAGGCCCAGGGATCCAACTGCCTCTGTCTGAGTTACTATTGAGTTCTCAGAAGTCTGCTTTGATGAACTGTGAGTGACCACAATGTCTGTCTATATTTCCCTGGAGCTGGTTGTCAGGCTAGCAGTGAGAGCAGTAGTTGTTTCCCCACTTCCTCTGCAATGTCTCGTGGGCACAGGCAGATGTGGTAGAAATGACACGTTTTGTGGTGGGCAGTTGGCAATATTTTTTTGTCATTGTATTTATGGATCCTGGATCTCCCTAGTATTCTCTGCCACCTGAAAAATAAAACTGATGATCTCCAAATATGAGAGTAGTTTGGATTAAAGGGGATAAGCATAGTTATTTTAGAGACTTTTGTTGTATATATCCATTTCTTGACTAAAAGCAATGAAGGCTTCCCTCTGGAGTTCATAAGTGTCCTCTCCATGGGATTCTGACTTAGTCCTCAATAACAGGTATGAGTTCTCTTCAATCTGAGCTGCATAGGCTGTGTGGCACCAATGCACAGGTGTGTATTTCTTGCCCTTCTGGTTAATTGTGTTGCTTGCAGGGTCTCCTGCTTGTTCATGCAATTGGTCACCATGATCTCCCAACACCCTTCATAGTGCATTTTAGCTTTGTAAGTACTAGCCAGACGGGAGCTAGCTTCTTTCTCAGTTCCAGTATGGATCACAATGTTCTGTGACCACAGCCTGCAGGTGTTTTCAGCAGTCCAGTCTTACCTTTTAGCTTTGGCAGGTAACCAAGTGTTTTGGCAATGGCCTGCATTGTTTTGGGGACCTCCCTTACCAACAACTCACTGAAGGTGGGGTAACCCAATCCTGGGTTTTAGAATTACCAACCAGAGCCCATGGTTTTAGGATTAGGCTTTCTCCACCAGATTCTATAGGGTACTTCTGTTGGGGCCACCCCTCCTCTTTTACTGAAAGTTGTATCTTATAGAATGCTTGCCTACAGGAAGGTTTCTATGGTATTGATTCATGTTGACATTAGTTTTGTGTCTCGCTCTAGTCCAGGCTGACTGGAATTCACAATGCAGTCTCAAGATGGCCTCCCCATGCTGGGTTTAAATGAGTGCCCCACTACAACCTGTGCTCATTCTTTCTTTTATTTTGTATTCTTAAAACTTATTTATTGTTAATAATTAGATACACTGCATGAGCAAGTCTTGTGTTGGTACTTCCATTTCCCTCCCCCTTGCCCCCAACCCGCTAAAGGCCCTCCTCAGTGGGATTGCTGGAATGGTCCAAGGGATGTGGAGTTATGAACTGTACAAGCAGTAGCCTCGTTGTTTGTGTGTGTTCTTTATCTGGGGGACAATGTCTCTGGATAATCTCCCCCACAATGGCTCTTAAAAATCTTTCTGCCCCCTCTTCTTCAAAGTTCCCTGAGTCATAGTGGGTGAGTTTTAAGTCAGCTTTACAGTTTAGATCTTAAGAGTCTCTGGATTTCTGCTTTGACCTATTTCATTCTTACCTTTTTATCTGTCCTTCAACTTGTTTATAGAGTCACCCTCCCTCCTCTCCCTCCATATTTCTCCTTTAAATAATCTAAAGATCACAAACATATATGTTATATTATTACAAACTACATGAATTTTAATTGTAATTTTAATTTTTCTTTTTTTTAACTCATATATATTATTTCTAGGCCGTCAGTTTTCTCTGAAAAAAAAAGTTCTCTTTAACTCCACTTTTTATCCAAGCAACCTTCAAGTTTTAGTTAAAATGAAAATGTATATATTCAACATTGATTTTTATATTAGTTAGTGCTAAACTTTTTGAATTAGAAAGGAGGAAATCCGAGACATGGAGTTTAGCCAAGAAATCATTTTCTGATGAGGTTCTCTCTAGATATGTCTTAATGTCATTTTTTGTAGATGTCTCAATAGATTATAAGGGCCCAGGGTTTTCCTCTCTTAGTGACATTTTTGAGGATAATGTGGCTGACGTGATGAGAGAATGAGTGAGTAAAACCGTCTGTGTTTCAGTCCTCAGACTTTGTGTTGAATATAATCACACAGCTGGCTGCAGGCTACAACTAATTTTCAGTGGCTCCCGGTGCTCTTCTTGGGACTGTCATTCTCAGCTGTGGTAAGACTTTTCTACATCCTCTTGGCACAGGTCCAGGTAGAGGAGGAGGAGTCTGTAAACATAGGGATGTGAGAGCCGTTTCTCCTTTCCCACCTAACATATCTCTGCAGAGAAGCTGCGGCTTTACTCAAGGATCTTCCTTCAATTAGTCTCTACTTATCATATTTGATTAAAATTAATAAACATATAGTTTTAGCTTGAGAAACTTCAACACTTGATTTACAGTAAACCATGACAATGGAGAGATATTTAATGGTGAAGAGCATAAGTAAAAATGTTCATATAAATTATACACTTGTATTTCACATTGACAATATGTAATGCTCTTAAGATGAGAGAAATAGCTGGAAATATTATAACAAGAAATAGAAGCATACATTTTTTACTCACATTGGCTATAGAAGTAAACAGGTAAAATTTTGGATGATTTCTTGAAGATTTCATATAGATAATATATATATATCACTATATGCCATTCTCTGACCCTCCATCTTCTTTTGAAGTACATAAAGCATTTATAAAAACTATCAGATTTTTCCCTCAAATAAATGAATGAAATCTAGAGAAGAAAAGCAGGCTTAGAGCGGAGAGATAGCTCGGCAGCTAAGGTGCTTGCCTGCAAAGCCTAAGTGTAAGGACCCAGATTAGATTAGCCAGTACCCACATAAGCCAGATGCAAAGGTGGCACATGCAGCTGAAGTTTGTTTGCAGTAACTAGAGGCCCTGGTGTGACTGTTTTCTCTCTCTCTCTCTCATCTTTTTCTCCCTCAAGTAAAATATATTGAACATGCTTAAAAGTTTTATAAAGGGACTTAAGAGATGGCTAAGTGTTTAAGGCATTGCTTGTAAAGCCTACTGACCTGAGTTTGATTCCTCAGTACCCATGTAAAGCCAGATGCACAAAGGGGCACATGCATCTGGAGTATGTTTGCAGTGGCTAGAGGCTCTGGGAGTGCCCCTTGTCTCTGTCTGTCTCTCTTCTCGCTATCTCTCTGCTTGCAAATAAATAGGTATAATTTTTAAAAGTTATAAAGGATTTATCTTTTTTAAAGTTCACCATGATAATCATAAGGAAAAGGTAAATTAAAACCATGAGATTTCAGAATTTCACTCCAGTAAGACTGGTTAATATCATAAATACAGAGAGTCTGTCAAGTATGCAGAGAAGAAGGAACACTTAGATAGCGTTGATGAGAACATTAGTAAGTACATTCATTATAGATAGCAGTAGTAGTTGCTCAAAAAATTAAAAATGGGGCCTTGATGTACAATTATGCTAACCTGAATTCAAAGTCCATCACTCACATAAAATGCCAGATATGGTGGTGTGTGCCTTACTGGCTTAATCCCAGCCCTGAGTAGCAGACATGAGTAGTTCCTTAGTGATAAATGGCTAGCCAGCCTAGGCAAATAGGTGAACTGTAGGGTCAGAGAGAGACCCTGTCTCAAAAAAGAACGTTCAGCGAAACTGAATTGTACACATGACATTGATCTCTGGCCTCTACACACATGCAGAAGAAACTGCATACATACACCCCCCACCCCCCCACACACACTCATACGCATAAAACACATACACACACCAAGATTTATAAATGAAAACATATGATTCAGCAATCCCTGTATTGTGCATATTTCCAAATAGAAGGAATTCATTCTGTTGAAGAAACATTCACACTCTTATGTTTATTGTAACACTATTCCCAAAAGACAAAAACAGTAAGCAACATATGTCATCAAATGAACAGGTAAAATCATGCTTATAATGACAGTACTCAGGAGGCTGAGTCAAGAGGATTGTTGCAAGTCCAAGGTCAGCTTAGGCTACATTGTGAGTTTCAGGTTGATTTGAGACCTCATCTCAAAAACAAAAATAGCCTGAATAAATAAAGTGTGTTTTATTTACAAAATTACATAATACTCTGTCACAAAATGGTTCTAAATCCTTCCATCTGTGATCGCATGGGTGAAATTGGATATTTTTATCTAAACTTATTATCTTCAGTAAAATAAATGATCCACAGAAGCACAAGTATTGCATAATCTTGCTCATATGTGGAAACCTTAAAAGTGGGCCTCATAAAGGTGAGGCTAAAATGGTGGTTATCCCTATCGCTGGCACTACAGGCATGCACCACCATGCCCCCCTTTCATGTAGCTGTTGGAGATCTGAGTTCAAGTACTCATGCTTGCTAGGCAAGCACATTCACTATTGAGTCAACTCCCCCGTGTCTTAATAATTTTAATAACTCACATTGTCGGTGTCATGTTGAATACCTACAAAATCCGAATCTTCAGAAATAAATTTGTAATAAGGAATTCTCCAGAAAGACCATCAGACGCGAGCATGCCAACAGAAAGTCTTTTATAGCTGGACAGCGACCACACAGGGCATCTAGTCCCAATTGCAGCAGGGAAGTTCCCCTGCATGGATCTTTTATTCAGAAAAACATCCTCTAACAAAGGTTTCAAACATCCCTAATGGCTCTACTCTGCAGCAGTAAGCCAAGTTACAGAAGCAAAAGAAAGAATTAGCAATAATAGCTAAAACACAAGTTGCCATAACAGTAAGGTACAAGTTGACCTGTTCACAGACCAGTTCTGGTGCAGCTTCCAAACTAAATGTCCTTGTATTGGGGCCAGATGTAAGTTTAGCTTAAGTTTACAAGATGGAGTCACTTATGTCTCCCAGCTTTAGGCCTTGTCACAAATTAACTGCCATTAGTTACATATCTACATGACAATAACAAATGTACATTTTACCTGCACATACATACAGCACATGCAGGTTGTTAATCAGCAGCCAATGTTAAAACTACTGCTTTAAAATCTGCATGATTATTTAATGTGACAGAAAAATGATATATTTCAT
The DNA here is from genome assembly GCA_004024765.1 of Zapus hudsonius. NCBI lineage: Eukaryota > Metazoa > Chordata > Mammalia > Rodentia > Dipodidae > Zapus > Zapus hudsonius. The sequence continues at coordinate 2,794 of PVHP010038149.1, read as the reverse complement.
TAATATTGACAATGATTTAACTGTCTGTATTGATATGTTTTTCATGCAACACCAAATACGCACATTGTGAAAGCTGCGTTGCCAGAACTTTCTAATGTATAATTATGTGATTCCTCCAGGCTTTTATGTATGCTCTACAGTGATTTGTAAGGATACTTGATTTAGTTTACATTTTCCCTAGACTGGAATTCTCTTAACACTGCAAAGTTACCCTGAAATAAATCTTCAGCTTCTTCACTTTTTATTGACAATTTGAACACATACAAATAATGTATTTCGATCAGAATCCCCTCCCATTATTTTCTTTTGCTCTCTGCTCCCTATCACTGGAATCCTTTTTTCTTTCCAACTAGTTTCTCTTTATATTTTGCTACTTTTTTCTATCACCAGTGAAGGCATGTTGGTAGGCTCAATATTATGCAGGAAACAACAGCCATCATTAGGTCATGAATGCTATGCCCACTCTGTGTCTAGAAGACAATGGTCCAGAGCACTTCTTCACATCCTGTGCGTCTTATACTGTTTCCTGCTGCCTCTTCCATAATGTTTTCTGAGCCTTAGCATGTTGATAAAGATGTCTTATTTAGTGCCGACCACTCAGCTGCCACTTCTCCACACCATGGTGAGGTTTTAATCTCTCTAGTCATCACCGCCATCAGCAAATTAACACTTCTCTGACCAAAAGTGATAGTGGCACAAATCTTTGGGAATAAACTTAATATTGGGGACAATTTATCCAAAGAGTAGTAGCTTCCCTTCTGGTGCCTATGACCTTTCAAGTCATAGGCTTCTGAGAAGTATTTCAGTACCATAAATGAATTACCTCCTGTGGATTGGGTTTCAGGTCTAATTAGAGAGGATTTGGTTATCCTCATAACAATGGTGCCATTATTGCCCAGCTGGGCACACAATGCCTGGATGGCCATTTGGAGAACTCACAGATTGTACTGTGGGTTAACTTTTGGTGCCTCCCACCCCAGCAGCCTTCTTATCACTTACCAACAGAAAGACAGCTAGGAAGCAGGTAGGAATCTTCCAGCTCCTTTCCAGCTTGATTTCACAGGTTACTGCCACTGAAGCATGTGGTGTCTTCATAAATAGGATCTGCCCATGTAGTTCTGGTAGGCAATTAAAAGCATTGTCAATAGCTTATGTTATTTGGGGGGGGGAGGCCTTATGGACCTTCCTAAAGAAAAACATGTCACTGTGTAGGATCCCACCCTTGGCACTGGGATTTTTTCTATTAAAATATTTGACTTCTGGGAGTTAACATGTTCCATCCCTATAGGGTACTTCTCATTAATTAACTATCAAGGAAGTGGCTTTTCATAAAGCTTATTCATAACATCTTTAGCTTTGTATAACGCTCCCTCTTCCTCCTCTTCTCTGCCCTGCTTCTCTCCTGAATCCACTCAGACCTTTCCACCCCAAGTATTCTGTCACTATACTAACATATCTAATATCCTCCCCCCTTTAGACTTCCCCTCCAGCCTCTTTCTGCCCCTTTTCTCCTTGCCTGGCCTTTACTACATACAGACTCTTAGTCTAACTTACATACAAATCTAAATATTCAAATTTCTGATCAACACATGAGAGAGGACATGAGGCCTTTGTCTTTCGAGACTAAGTTACTTCACTTAGTGTATACTTTTTTCCATAGCTATCCATTTTCATATTCCTTTGCAACTGAATAAATTCTATAGTGTATATATATCATATCTTCATTATCCAGTCACAAGTTGATGGACATCTAAGCTGATTCCATTTCCTAGCTCTTGTGAATAGATCAGAAACTACCACGAGCCAGGAGGTATCTCTCTAGTAAAATATAAACACCCAAGCATGGTATGGCTGGGTAATATGGTAGATCTGGTTCCAGTATTTTGAGAAACATTTACACTGCTTTCCATAATGCCTGCTTTCAGCTTCATTCCTAGTTTTCTCAGGGTGTGAACACCTTGGCACCTTAACCAGAGGCGTCTGTCCTCTGGCTCCTGTACTGTTTGCTGCAAGAGAACTCTGTTGGAGAAAACCCAGCTTGTGGAGCTGGAGAAGCATGAAGCTCAACTTCTTGCATGCCTGATTCTATTTCCTTTTTTGTTTCTTGGAATTCTTCTTGTTATTTCAGTTTCTTCTCATTCTGAGATCTTGACTCCTAATTTTGGTCATAACCATGCCCCAAGGCTCTAGGACTTAGAGAAATTTCCAGTTCCCCAGTTTTAGCCAAAAGGAAGACACCTGGAGTGCTTTTGTGTGTGCCTTCCTTTTGAAGCTTGACCTCATGAGTTTTTAAGTTTGGTTCACTATCCATCAGTACTCAGATATTCTCCCATTTCTAATAATCCTGATGTGAGCTGATATTAGGCTTCAGTTGCATCCCCAGAAGAGTTATACATTCTTGTGTTCTTAACAAGGAGTTGGATATAGAGACATAGGTAGTAGCTCAAGAAAGGACAGTTCACTGATAAAGATACACTTCCAAGGGAGGAAGAAAGCCAGAGCAGGAGAAAAGTTTAGAAACTCAATGTCCTGGCTGTGTAAAGGATCAGAGCCTTTATATAACATTTCTTGGGATTTTGGTTCAATTGTTCTTTTTTACATGTAGCTTATGTCAAAGGTCTCTCGGGGGTGGGGTGCGGGGAGGCTCTGCTCTTGTGTTAGAGGCTCTCACCAGTTCTATCTGTCCTCAGCCTAGGGACTTCCAGCCTCCTCTCTGCCAAAAGATTATTCTTGTATACTAATTTAACAGTGTTTGTCTAAGTCCTTCCAGACCTTACTTCCACCATACTCTCCT
>PVHP010038148.1:0-17011 GCA_004024765.1 Zapus hudsonius | reverse complement strand
AAATGAAATTAGACCCACTCCTCTCACCATGCAAACAGATCAAATCCAAATGGATCAAAGACCTCAATATCAAGCCTGTAACCCTGAACACCCTGGAAGAAAAAGTTGGAGGAACTTTACATGAGATAGGAGTGGGGAACAACTTCCTGAGCAAATCTCTAGTAGCCCAGGAAGTGCAACAGTCACTTAACCAATGGGATCAGGCTCAAAAGCTTCTGTACAGACAAAAACACCGTTCTCCAAGTCAACAGACCCCCTTCAAATTGGGAGATGATTTTCGCCAGCTACAACACAGACAGAGGCCTGATTTCCAGAACCTACAGAGAACTCAAAAAAATTAATAGCAAAAACTCAAATTGCCCCCTCACAAAATGGGGCACTGATCTCAACAGAGAATTCACAGAGGAGGAAACACAAATGGCCTTTTCTCACCTGAGAAAGTGCTCAGCATCCCTAAGCATCAGGGAAATGCAAATCAAAACCACAATGAGATACCACCTTACCCAGGTCGAATGGCAATAATAAAGAAAACCAACAACAATCGTTCCTGGCGAAGATGTGGGGAAAGAGGAACCCTCATTCACTGCTGGTGGGATTGCAAACTTGTTCAACCACTATGGAAACAGTGTGGAGACTCCTGAACAGAATAGACATAGAACTACCAATGGACCCAGCTATCCCTCTACTAGGCATCTACCCACAAGATGTCACATCTCTACACAGAAACATTTGTACAACTATATTTATAGCAGCTCAATTCATAATAGCCAAGTATTGGAATCAACCCAAATGCCCATCCATGGAGGAATGGACAGAGAAACTGTGGTATATTTACACGATGGAATTTTACTCAGCTGAAAGGAAAAATGACATAGAAATTTAGGAAAAAATGGTCTGACTTCGAGCAGATCTTACTAAGCAAACACTCAAAAGAGCCGAGAATCAAGCGCCGCATATTCTCCCTCATATGTGGTCCTTAACCAGGATAACTGTGTTCTTTATACAGACTAGTAGTAATAAACAAAAGGTTATGAATGAGGGGTAAGGGGTGGGGGAGGGGAATGGCTTAAGCTTGAGGGTAAACCATATTAGGTTCAAAAACATAAAATCCTCAGGAGCTCATTGTAACCTATTGAGTAAGTAGTGAGTGACATCTGGCAAGAGGGGCCATGAGTGGTAGGGGAGAGAGTCTAAGCCTGTGAATAATTTAGATCAGCCTGACAACCCCTGGTTCCAACCAATGGCCCCTTCCCTTACTGAGCTGTTGACCAAAGCGACTCATGAGATTTCAACAAGACAGAATTCTGTCAAAGCTCTTGGGTGCCCTCCCTAGGCCTGAGGCAAAACCCTGTTGCTAAAGAAACCACAGAATGCCGTCAACCAGCATCGAGAGACCCTTCAACGTCCGGAACGATATCCAGCCCCCATAAGGGAGTTAGTGTAGTGCTGGAAGGCACTGCACAGGCTGCCAGGGGAAAATGATCAACGATGGCTGGAGTAAACAGAGACCACTGACATGAAACACAATCTGGGGTCATAAGTGGGCTGACCACACCCACTATTGGGAGAGAACAGTGAACCAAGAAAGGAGCACTTGTGCAAAGGAGGAGCCTGGGCTTGGGGGAGACAATCAACAGCTTTCAAATTCAGCCAATTTTCCACTTAGTGAGGGGGACCCCTTGTCTGGAACCCAGTGTCTTTCTTGATCAATTCCCAGCCCCTGGAAAGCACAGCAAAATAGTTTAAACCTCACAGTGAAAGCTGCATTACAGTCTGTTTCAGCTTCTCAGGTCTCATACTTCTGGCATTAGTATAGAGGCAGAAGAATTTTCATAAGACCCCCCTCAGATCTGGCCTAAGTATATTAAGTTTAGAGGCCTTCACAAATTTTAACCTTGATATCTTTTTAACCGTTTTTTTTTTTTTTTTTTTCTAATGTCAGGCTTTGGAGTGATAGAATTCCTGATTGCTTAATCAGTCTTTTTTCTTTTCTTTGGTGGCCTTGGGCTTAGCCCATCCCCCCTTCTCAGGCAGGTATGTGGGGGTGAGAGGGCTTTTGCCTTGAAGCTTTTGTTCTAATTCAAATTAAGTTGTTTTCACTGGTCAGGGAGATTTGGATTTTCTTTATTTCCCCATTTTATAACCTTTTCTTATATTTTCTCTGTCTATAAGAGTCTCTGTCTGAGACTGACAAAAGAGGGAACACCCTGCTAGCAGAAGTACAGAAAGGGCATAAAACCCTTCAAAATCCTCATTTTCCAAGTACTGTATTATTAATACCATATCTTCTTGAATATTCCTTTTAGAGTTAGTGATCATGTAACCTAAAACAGTGGGCTTTGCTGACAGACCATAACAATAAAGCCATAACTTCCATAAAGACAGAAACTTCCTGCACAGAAAAGAATATATAATCTGCAGTCTCAGAGCTGGAGGCCAAACACATACATACATACAGGTTTAAGAAACAAAGAGTTCCAGGACAAAAGACAGCAAGTGGGCAAATTCAGAGGGCAGGATTTACAGGAACTGTTCAGAAGAAACTACTGTCTACAGAGTAGCTGAAGGGCGGTCTAGCCTTCTGTCCTCAGTACAGACACAGACAAAACAAGACAGCATACAGAGACAGGACAAGACACACAGAACAAGAACATAATCATTAAACAGTTTCTTACTTAATTTTCTTTTATTTTTTATTTTATTTATTTTCAAGCAGAGAAATACAGAGAGGGAGAGCGCGCACCAGGGCCACCACCTTGTGGGTCTGGCATATGTGGGTACTGGGGAATTGAACCCAGGGCCTTAGGCACTGGAGGCAAGTGCCTTAACTGCTGAGCCATCTCTCCAGCCCAGTTTCTTACTTAATTTTCATTAAAACTTGGTGGAAATACTTTCTAAAACCTGGCCTAGCTAGCTAGCATCCTGGTGACCGAAATCAGTTCGGTCTGGTATGGGGGCTGCAAACTTGGAACTACACCAAGGGCAGTTATCCACCCTGCAGGGGATCAGGCCCACGTCGACTGGTTCTGATGGCGGTCCAGACTCCCGTCTCTCTCTGCTGTTGGGGGGGGGGTCCCAGTCCGGGGCTCTGCAGTCCTCTTTCCGCCTGGAAAGGAGACCCCGGGATCACATCGGGAGTGTGCACTTCTCTGTTTCCAATGGCCTCAATGGACTGCAGGGTCCTGGAGTGGTGGCCCCATTTTACCCAACAAACGGGGTATGCCTGTCCAATCTCGCTGGGGTGCTCCAAAATGTTGTAGAAATATCCAGTAATAGACAAAGCCTTTGCAGCAAGAGGAGAGGGGAGTTTAATTTACAGGGGGGGGGGGTCCATGCATAAATGAAGCATTGGCCAGGAACCCTAGTTACAAAGATACAAAGAAAGTCCTTACAGAGTAGGGTATGTGACATTATGCAAATTACCATTATCTAGTAGTTCACACATTTACAATAGGTTACAGGAAATTCAAATATTCTCCCCAGGTATTCTCCGGCCTTGTCTCCCAATTTCCTTATCACAGTTAAAGCAATTACTCCTTTTGTCTCACTGACCTTCAAAGATCTGGTAGTTTCTCATCTCATAGCCATCTGTGGCTTGAAGAATGTAACAATGTATATAGGGGATGGGGGGCAGTAAGCTCACACTCATTTTGCTACAATACTCCCATTTTCATAGACGTAAGGAATCTTTTATTTCCTGTCTTTTACCCAGTTAAAGCTAGCCTATCCAGGGACTGGATGCTTCTAATACAATGTGATTTACAGTATAGACTCCTTGCCTAACCCCAGAAGCATCTTTTTTTGTTGTTATATTTGTTTTGTTTTTTTTTTCTTTTTGTTTCTTTTAAGCCTCATCTTGATTCCACTCAAATTTCCAGTAGTGCAGCAGCTAAGAAACCCTGATATAGATGTAGTGAGAAATCTCAAAAAGTTTTAGATGACTTATGAGGATGTAGCTCTGCTGGTATTGTGATGCTGGGAATCAAACCCAGGGCCTCATAAATACCACAGAAAATAGGCATGGTGGCACATGCCTGAAATCACAGCACTTGAGAGTGCTTGAGGCCTAGGGATCAGAAGTTTAAGGTCATTTTCAGCTACATAGTAGCTTAGGATACAAATTTTAGTGAGGTGGGGCTAAATGCTATCTGAACAATGGGTGTCATTAGAACCCAGGAATTTCAATGTTTTAGAGACTTGTCAAAAATAATGTTATATTCTGCTTCCTCAGACCCTGCCTGTTTTACTGAGTTAACAAAAGACTGTGATGAGAATAAAGAAAACAAAACTCCAGAAGGATCTCAGGGAGAAGTTGATTGGCTCCAGCAATATGACATGGAGCATGAGAGAGAAGAGCAAGAGCTCCAGCAAGCCTTGGCTCAGAGCCTTCAAGAGCAAGTAAGAGCTGTTCTATTGCTGCTTCCTCTATACTATTTCCTACCAAGTAGAATAATAATAATTAATGTGTTAAGCACTTACAATGTGTCAGACATTATTCCATATGATTTATATATAATCAGTTGTTGATCAACAAAAATAATACAAACTTATTTGGGACTTGCTTTGTATTTGAAATGTATTGTTCATTACATTCCATACAATAGTGTCATTACATACTAAAGATACAATGGGATATTAAAGATTGTTCCCAGTCAAGCTGTATTCTGCTAGCTGTAAAAACAACCAGTATCTTACGATGATTTCATCATTGATACATTGACTATTGAGGCAATATATTTGTTAAGGGTTTCTTTTTTTTTTTTTTTTTTTTTTTAGTATTTTATTCATTTTCTAGCAGAGAGATACAGAGAGTGAGAGAGAGAGAGCACCAAGGCCACACCTTATGTGGGTCCTGGGGAATTGAACCCGGGGACTTAGACACTGGAGGCAAGTGACTTAACCGCTGAGCCATCTCTCCAGCCCTTTTCTTTCTTTTTTATTAGTTTGTTTTGTTTTTTGAGGTAGGATCTCACTCTAGTCCAAGCTGACCTGGAATTCATTAGTACCTCTTTAAATACTTTAGTTTTTGTTCTTTTTAGGAGGCTTGGGAACAGAAAGAAGATGATGACCTCAAAAGAGCTACAGAGTTAAGTCTTCAAGGTTTGGATATTATTTTATTTACATTTTTTAAATGATAGATGTGCATGTAAAATTTGTCTTAGAGATAGGGTCTTATTTACCATAGGCTAGCCTCAAACTCCCTATGCAGGTGAGGATGGCTTTGAACTTCTGATCCTCCTGCCTAAACTTCTCAAATGTACCACCATGCTGGTTTATTTGGTGCTGTAGATCAAATCAAGGCAAGCTCTCTAAAAATGTGTTTTTCAGTAACAGTAACAAATTTGAGGTCTAGAGAGATGGCTCAGCAGTTAAGGCACTTGCCTACAAAGCCTAAGAATCAGGGTTAAATTTCCTAGTACCTGCATAAAGCCAAAGTGGCATATTCATCTGGAGTTTGTTTGCAGTGGCAGGAGGCCCTGGAGCACCCATATTCATTTTCTCTCTCACACAATAATAGTAAACAATAGTGGTAACTCCCCTCTCCTCCTTCCCCAGGGCTTATGGCCTCCTTTAGCCATAGGATTGGGGGTTGGTGAATATGATATGGCCCATGAGTTCAAGGCCACCCTGAGACTACATAGTGAATTCCAGGTCAGCCTGGGCTAGAGTGAGACCCTACCTCAAAAAAAGAAAAAAGATTACAAGTTAGGCTCCTCCAAACATTCTGTCTTCAGGTTTAAATGCCAGGTACAAGCCAGGTGTGGTTGTGCACATCTGTATTCCCAGAACTTGGGAGGAGGAGGAGGCATGATGATCAGACATTCGAGGTTATCCTCAGCTGCATAGCAAGTGTGAAGCTATGTTGAGACCCTGTCTCAAAGAGGAAATAGCAGCAAAGATCAGCATGGTGGCGGCAATGACTGTTTCAAGTCACACTGCTTCAAACTAAACTGACACATGTGCTCAGGTCTCCTCAACCATTCTCTTGGAGGTCTCATTTCCCATGTCTTTTTCTTTACTCTGAGTTGTCTTTGTTTTGTTTTTGTTGCTTTGTTCTGGGTGTTTTATTTGGTTTGGTTTGGATTTGGGTCTTTTTTTAGTCAGGATCTCATGTAGCCTTGGACTAGCTAGGTAAGATTGATATGAAAGTGCTGATCCTCCTACATTCACTTCCCAATTTTGAGGATTACAAGTGTGTGCCACCACACCTAGATGTATGATTTTTTAAAAATACTTTATTTATTTATTTGCAAGCAGAGAGAGAGAATGTGTATGTGTCAGGGCCTCTAGCCACTGCAAACGAACCAGCTGCATGTGTCACTTTGTGCATCTGGCTTCTTGTGGGTACTAAGGAATCAAACCGGGGTCATTATGCTTTTCAAGCAAATGCCTTAGCTGCTGAGCCATCTCTCCAGCCTGATTTTTTTGTTTATTTGCTTTGCATATGCATGCAGTGTGCAAGAATGTGTTCATTTGCACATGGGCACATTTTTGTACACGTTCTCCTGTGCACATGTGTATGCATGCATGTCGAGGCCAGAGATTGAGGTCTCCTGTTTTTTGTTCTTTTGGTTTTTCCTGAGATAGCATCTCACTCTAGCCCAGGCTGATTTGCAATTCACTATGTAGTCTCAGGCTGGCCTCAAATTCACAGTGATCTTCCTGCCTCCTGAGTGCTAGGATCAAAGGCATATATGTGCCACCATACCCAGCTTTCTCTTCTTTTGATGGCTTTTATTTATTTATTTATTTTTGCCTGTCTCCATAATCCATGTCAAAATGTTGTATAGTGGGCCAAGAGCCCAGGCTGACCTGGAACTCACTTTGTAACCTCAGGCAGGTCTCAAACTCGTAATAATCCTACTTCTGCCCCCAAATGCTAGGATTAAAGGCATGTGCCACCTATGCCAGCCGGGGTTTAAGATACATGCATGTAATCCCAGCAGAGATAGGAAGATTTCCATGAGTTCAACTCCACCCTGAGACTACATAGTGAATTACAGGTCAGCCTGGGCTAGAGCAAGAGCCTACATGGGGGAGGGGGGTGCCATTTGACTATGTGGCCCAGTGTTGCTTCAAACTCACTTTCTTCCTACTTCCCCTCCCCCTATAGTGATGGCTGGAAAGTGCTGTCATACTCCCCCTATATTTAGCTGTTTTCCTAGAAATTATCTTATGACTGTTCTAACAACTTTTACAAGATTCTTGTTTTTCTGTTCTTCAGAGTATAACAACTCCTTTCTGGATTCCCTGGGCTCAGATGAGGACTCTGGAAATGAGGATGTTTTTGATATGGAATACACAGAAGCGGAAGCTGAGGAACTAAAAAGAAATGCCGAGGTAATATTTCACCCTGAGTGAATTTCTCAAGTAAAGCATATGTATATTAAATTGCTTTAGCTTCACCAAGTAACTATTATAGTTAATGAAAACTGGAGCTGGGCTTGGTTGCCTATAATCCACCACCATAAAGTACTCAAGCTGAGGCAGAAAGATCACTTTGAGTTCAAGGCTAGCCTGAGCTACAGAGTTCTAGGTCAGGCCTGGACTAGAGTGATAGAGCAAGAACCTGCCTCAGAAAATGAGAAAAGTTGTAATTAATTGAATTAATTTTATCAACTATAGCACATTGGTATCTTTTTTGTTCCTTAAATAATTGCTTTTTTCCCCAATTTTTTTATCATTCAGGACTCTACCATACTTAACACCCACAGTTATTGTTGTTAGCATTTAACATATTCTGTTTGTCATCATCATCGTCCCATGTACTTCAAAACATACTAGCCAGGCGTAGTGGGGCACACCTTTAATCCCAGCACTCAGGCAGAGATAGGAGGATCACTGTACTACAGGTCAACCCTATTGGGTCGGGGGTCAGGGGGGAGAGACAATATTATATAATACCATGGGGCTAAGGATATGGCCTAGTCTGTGAAGCCCTTGCTTCACACAAGAGCACCTGAGTTTGGATCCCCAGCACCCACATAAATTCAAGGCAGGCTTGCCACCCCACTTGTAATTCTGGAGCTCAGGAGAGAGACAGGTATCCCCCAATCAGGCAAGTTCTGGGTTCAAGTGAGAAACATGTCTCCATAAATACAGTGGAAAAGGGCTGGGAAAACCTCAGTGGTTAAAGGTGCTTGCTTGCAAAGCTTGGGTTCAGTTCTCCAGTACCCACTTAAGGCCAGATGCACAAAGCGGCACATGCATTTGGAGTTTGTTTATAAGACCCTTGTGTGTCCATTCTCATTCTGTCTTGCAAATAAATAGATAAGCAAATAAATAGATAAGGTGGAGAATAATCAAGAAAGACACTGGATGTCAACCTCCACAGGCACACATATATGAACATGCCTGTGCAAGAACACATGCATACATAGAAATGCAAAAAAGGCGTAAGTAAAGTTTTTATCCTGCTTGCTAAGGATTATTAACTGCCATGGTGGGTAATGCTTGTAATTCTATTATTTGAGGGGGTGAGGCAGGAGGATTACCATGAGTTTCAGGCCTGCCTGGGCTCCAGAGTGAAACCCTGTTTCCAAAAAAGGAAGGAAGGAAAGAAAGAAAGACTGTGTGTGTTTAGTTGGTTTTTTGGAGACAGGGTGTCCTGTAGCCCAGGCCAGCCTCCACTGGCTATGTAGGCAAGGATGACCTTGAACTTTGGTCCTCATGCCTCCCACCTCCCCTCTTGAGTGCTAGGATTACAAGCATTTACCATCACACCCAGTTTATACAGTTGGAGTATATCCATCCCGGTGCTTTGTGCATGCTAAGCGAGCATCCTACCAACTGAGCTTTATTCCTCAACTCCAGGTTTTTAATTGTGCGTGTGTGTGTGTGTGTGTGTGTGTGTGTGTGTGTGTGTGTACACGTGTGTGTGTACGTGTGTACGTACATATTCCAGGGTCTCATGGTGCTGCAATCAGATGCCCATCTGGGGAATTGAACCCTAGACTGCAGACTTTACAAACAAGTTTCTGTAACTGCTAAGCCATCCTCCCCAGCCCTTCAAGTTTTGTGGGTTTTTTTGTTTTTTTGGGTTGTTTGTTTGTTTGGGGGGTTTGAGGCAGGGTCTTACTCTGGACCAGGCTGACCTAGAATTCACTATGTAGTCTTAGGGTGGCCTTGAACTCAAGGTAATCCTCCTACCTCTGCCTCACAAGTGCTACGATTAAAGGCATGCGACCTGGATTCTGTGTGTGTGTGTGTGTGTGTGTGTGTGCGCGCGCACGCATGTGCGCAAGTATGTGTTATGTGTGTGGAATTGTCTGTCCCACCTTCTTTGGATCTCTTACTGCTGCAAACAGACAACTATGACTTTACATAGGTTCATTCATGTGGATTTGAAAAACCAGCTTACACGTGGCTGATCCACATGACTTTCCAATATAGCTGTGTAACATTGTGTGGAGTTGATACACTACTAGCCAGTCAACTATTGTCAGGTATATTGTAGTTTTTTTTTTTTTAATTAATGCTACAGTAAATAATTTGACCATATTAAGTTTGTCTACATTTTACACTGAAGATGAGCTGCATCAGCTTTGAGAATAAATTTTAGTATTTTGTTTTTATTCCAATGAAGAGTTTTGCTCTCTTCTGTTTTCCAGACAGGAAATCTCCCTCATTCCTATCGGCTCATCAGTGTCGTCAGTCACATTGGTAGCACCTCTTCTTCAGGTAAGTGGACATCATGATTTCAGCATTTTAGAAACAAAGACCCAGCATTTGCTCTTTATTGTGTTGTTTGTCTAAAAGAGTTTTTTTTAAGTCCCTTGAACTCTTTGTGGTGGCATACACATCTGGTTAATTCCAGCACTCAGAAGGCTGAGGCAGGAGGATTGCAAGTTCAAGATCAGACTAGGCTACATAGCTAAACTGATTATAATTTTTGTTTGTTTTGTTTTTCAAGGTGGGGTCTCACTCTAGCTCATGCAGACCTGGAATTCACTATGTAGTCTCCAGGTGGCCTTGAACTCATGACAATCTTCCTACCTCTGCCCCCTGATTGTTGGGATTAAGGAGTACACCACCATGCCTGTCTTTTTTTTTTTTTTTTTTTTTTTTTTTTTTTTTTTTTAATTATTTGAGAGGGAGAGACCAAGAGACAGAAAGAGAGAATGTAGGTATGCCAGAGCCTCCCGCCACTGCAAATGATCTTCAGACACATGTCACTTTGTGTTTCTGTCTTTATGTGGGTACTAAGAAATAGAACCCGGGCTGTCAGGCCCTGCAAGCAAGCTCCTTTAACCACTGAACCATCTATCTCTTCAGCCCAGCAAGACCGTGTGTGTGTGTGTGTGTGTGTGTGTGTGTGTGTGTGTGTGTGTGTGTGTCCCTTAATTCTCTGTTCGTATTTCCAAACATGTTTTAGAAATTATTGAGGATAATGTGGGCTACTTTTGTCAAACTTCCTATATCTGAGAAAAATACAACATGTTTTAGAAAAACCTCAATTTTCAGATTTTATTTATTTCAGGTCATTACATTAGTGATGTGTATGACATTAAGAAGCAGGCATGGTTTACTTACAATGACCTGGAGGTATCTAAAATCCAAGAGGCTGCTGTCCAGAGTGATCGTGATCGGAGTGGTTACATCTTCTTCTATATGCACAAGTAAGAACTAAAAACTACCCATGCTCTTAAATCTTTTGGGAATAAAATGTTCCCATTACTTCATTACTTGACAGTTTTTGAGTTTTGTTATCTTTGCTCAGGGCTCATGTCTTGGTATTTCTTTATAAGTCCAAAATATTTTGTCTTCAAACTAAACATTAATTAATCATCCCACAGTAGACTGAGGTATGGAATTTACAACAATTTGATTTTTGGTACCCTATCATAAACCTTTTTCATCTTTCAGTTTTATTGGCAAGATCTGATTCATATTGTGGGAACTACATATCATTTTTAAAGCTATCTGTTGGCATTTCCTCTCCTCAGAAAGCACCACCCCCTGGTGATTTAGAAAAAGTGAGCTGTTCATTTAATAAAATTCAGGCACCAAATGAGATTTGCAGACTTTATCAGTATCCGTTTCCTGTTGCTTTTTCTCCTGTCCATGCTTTAGTTCTGGTCAGTGAATTCTATGTTGTATTTTTGTTTGTTTTATTTTAAGGGAGATCTTTGATGAATTGCTGGAAACAGAAAAGAACTCTCAGGCACTCGGCATGGAAGTGGGGAAGACTACCCGCCAGGCCTCATGAGAAGCAGACTCCTGGGCTGGCAGTATGCACTGCATTTTCTCTCTCACTGCCACCCACCTCATTTTTCCTCTAACTGAAAAGAATTTGGAGTTCTACTTGATGCAGGAGCAACAAACAGCTCAGGGCCAATCTAAAAGACACAATTCAATTATGTGGAACGCTCCATGCTGGTTTTATAGAAACCTTGGTGTCATCGATGGCTAACTGTTCTTTTTCTCCCACAAGAGTAATGCTTCCTTTTGTCCTAAGAATACATGGTGTGTGTGTGTGTGTGTGTGTGTGTGTGTGTGTGTGTGTGTGTACACATTTGCACACACACCACACATGTATATGGCATGAATGGAGCCTTAAAGAGAGGAGGATACTGCTCATAGTGCCACGGCTGCTTGGAGGAAGAATCAGTCTCAACCCGTTCACCTGAGAAATGTGTGAGATATACATGTCACTTGGCTTTTTAGCTGTTCTGTTCTTTGAGTAGCTTCAATTCTGATCTTTCATGTAGCTCTTATGAGTAAAGTTCACTGGAAAGCCAGTTACATTGATGACAGTTTGTTTTCCTTTTCCTTGTAAGAGGCATTTCTGTCATCTGACTTAAGTTTTGGGGGCTTGGGGGGGGGCTTCCCCTCCCCTTTTTTTTTATTTTGATGAATCTGTCCTGCCTGGCTGTTTACATTCAGTTTCAAAGAAATGTTACTGTTGGTGCTTCAGAATGCTCTATAGTACCACACTCGGTATTCATTGTTCAGTTTGCATTTTCTGTAAAATTCCTTCACATAATCTGTACACTGTCAATATCATTGTGATGAAGATAGAATCTTGTATTTTCTTCCATATAATTCTCCCATGGAATAAGCATGATCCTATTGAACAACCAAAACTGTAAATGTAAAGATAATACTGCTACAACTTGGACTCCCCAGCAGGAATGCTTAGGGTAAAGAAGGTTAAAGCCTTTGCCTTCTGGACAGAGGTCAAGGGGCATGTTACTGTGCACAGCTCGAACTCTAGACCACTAAAGCTGAAAGCTTTTAGACACCCTGATACAGGGGTAAAATTAAATACATGAGCTGTAAGCTTGAGTGTTTAATCATTTACTGTGTGGCTTTGCCCTTAAAGCAGAGTGGGAATTAAAAATGTGACCAGTTTAGGTAATTCAATACACAATATATTTATCTTACTTAGTAGGCGCTCTGAGTTGAGACCGAGAAGGAATGCAACAGTGGCCTCTGAGCCAGTACAGCCTGCTCGGCTAGAATAGGATGAAGGGGATTCTGTGAGCTCCCATGTCATTAGTGATGCATAGACTGTAACAAAATGAAACCCTACTGTTTTCCTAAATGAGAGGATTGCTCTCAGTTCTGAGGTAGGGATGAAATCATACCAAGTTTTCAGAGGGAGAAAACATTAAAACCCACCCCTGGTTATGTGAATATCAGTTCTGGGAGATCACCTTCAGAGAACTCCAGCCGAACTCTTCGACCCTGGGTGTGTTCTGATATCACCTGTTCTAAACTTGTTGACTTATGAATTGTGAGTGGTTTCTATGCCAGTGAAAAGTGCTTTGCCTCCTACCCTCTATCAGAACACGATTGTAGTGGGTGTTCTAAAGTGACACAGCCGTGGGATATGCAAAACTAGTTTAGAACAGGAAAATATTTGTTTTCAAAATTTCTGTTTCATTTCTTCAAGAGTCTCATTTCCTTTTGTTTTGCTTTAAAATGACTGGTATTCTCATAAATAAGTGAAGTGGTGATTATATTTCTTAGTTATTTTCTTTCCTATCTCTGAATTTGAGAGCTTGGAGCTGTTAAAAAGGATTGGGTGTAGTAGCTCAGGTCTTCAATCCCAGCACTCAGAAGTCTAAGGATCACTATGAGTTCAAGGCCAAACTGGGCTACAGAGTTAGTTGGAGATGGGCCTGGATTAGAGTGAAATCCTTCCTCAAAAAAAATTTTTTAATGGGGGGGAACAATTTGAAGTGAGGTTTGTGTTGAGACATGGAGAAAATTGATATAATGATATAAGGTAATATCTTATAATGATATAAGATATTACCTTATGAGTAGACTCATTTGAATTGTTTTCATAGCTTGCATGGGTGGGCGGGTGGCACAAAAACAAGATTTTGTTTGACCTTCATGTCTTGGGCAAGATTTGTTCGTTGAAAGCGGGCTACTAGAGTCTCTGAATATCTCACTGCTCGTCCATGCTGATTGAGTTGTGCTGTCTGTGCATCCTTTTGGTGTTGGCAGCCTTCTTCCTTCATCCAAATGGGAGATTTCTGCTAGACTTTGTTGATGGAGGTGTTGGCTATTGTAAGCTGGCTATATATTTTTTTAAATTATTAATAGATAATATATTTCTTTTTTTCCTTTTTGCACATTGTGATACCAGAATTGAGGGATGTCAGTATGTTGAGGCCAGGAAGTGACGAAATTAGGGACAGGCAGCTTCAGTTCCATCAATCTGCACAACTAACCTTCCCATTCAAAATACCAAACTGTGGTTCTTTTACTTTAAATGACTGGATTGGACTTAATAGCAATTAGTTCCAGATATAATCTTTTGAATCGTAATCAAAAAATTTTTGGAGGGGGGCACATCTATAACCCCAGCACTTGGGAGGCTGAGGTTGAGGATCACCATGATGCTTGGTGCTACAAAGTAAGTTCCAGGTCAGCCTGGACTAGAGTGAGGCCCTACCTCAAAAAAAAAAGAAAAAGAAAAAGAAAAATTGGAAGTGAAAACTTAAAACTTGGGTGTTTTTTTTTTTTATCCTAGCTTATGCAGTTGGGAAGCTGTATATGGCTCAATGCTATTACTCTTTAGTAGCCAAGACTCTAACTTAGGCCAATGAGATGATAGACTTGTTTTGTAGGGATATATTTATATGTGTATGCACAGTTTGTTCCAGAGAAGAGAATAAGCAAATCCATGAATTGTTTATATTTAGATTCCAAATCTGTTGTTTACTTGCTATGGTCAAACTTAAGTGGCTCAATAGCAAACAATAAATGTAAATGTGTTTACATTTTAAGAAGTATGTAGTAATACAGATCAATTGATTAACTCTGGATGCAAATACTAAAACTACGCTTTTATCCTCCTCGATGAAGGGTAAAATTCTGAAAGAAAAGCTTTAATATTTAAAACCTCAGCAACGTGATGTATGAATTTCCTCCATACTGCATTTACTATTGTGTGCCACCATATACAAGTACAGGGACAGTTGTGTGATGGAAATGATCTGGAGTCACACGTGAAAAAGAAGACAAGGTAGTTTGTGAACTCACTCTTGATCTACTACAGAGTCGACTGAACCACACTGCTACCTTCCCTTCTTCTCTGCCCTCTGCCAGCCTTTTCTCATATTTAACTGGCCCCCTGAGGTGAGCAACACTTCAATCAGGGAAACAGAACTAGATCTCTACATATGAATCTTGTATGTAAAGAGAAATTTCTAGAAAAATCAACAACCCAGCACCATATCATATGCAAGTTACATAAGTGTTCTGGTATATGTTTCTTTTTTGATTCTTGCTTTTTACCTCTGGCAAGTATGTACAAAAACTTAACAGATTTCTGCCCTCTAATTCATCCTTTGGTGCATTACTTCAAAATTCTAATTTTGTCATCTGAAGAAATATATATTTTGTTGGAACACACTATAGTTTTTAGGCCATGAGAGTTTTGTGACAATTATTCTGCTGTGTTTCACCAGTCATTGACTCCCTTATGGCATGCTTTGATTACTAGACTTGAGGCAGTCTCTTTTGTTATATTTATACACGATTAGTAAATTGTTTCCTTTCCATGGGTGCTGTGTCTTGAGATTTTGAGGGTTTAATTAAAAGTGTGCCAGTATGAGTAAGCATTGTGGTGACAGTGAACTTCAAGTCCAGAGAAGCTCAGAATTCTAGGCCTATCTTAAAGAACGGGAGAGTGTATTAGGCTTCAAGTTCTTGGGTCAAATGCCAGAACAAAGGGGCAGTCAGCTGAGCTGGTCTATTTCAAAAGCAGTGGGCAAAGAGGGAGACCACAGTGGGTGTGCACACCTCTGTCCCAGGCTTCCCTTCCTCCTGGCATTTCCCTCCCTCCTCAACTTCCCTGGCCCATTGGTGGTGGTTCTGTATGCCTAGGGTGAGGAAAAGCAAAGGGAGTTTCCTGCACTTTGCCTAGTTGGGCCATTCTCAGGTTTGCTGGCAGCTCTGGCCACAGGATTATGAAGTGGCTTTTTTCCCTTTGTGTTCAGAGTGACTTGATTCTTGATGGAACGGCACTTTATCTGTGTTTTAGCAGAACTGTTCCTCTATCCTTGACGGTTTTTCCTTGTTTGTTCTCTTTTTAAATTATACAACATTTTTTTGTGTGAAATTAAAGCCTTTATTAGCCTTATTGTTGGTTTGACTTATTTCTTCAAAAAAGACACATTCTTGGAAACACTTTCAGCTGTTTGAAGTGGCAGTCACCTTGTTGGCAGCAAAACAGTGTCATTGTTTTCATCTGAGGAGCCTATGAAACTACTGGGGCTTCTGGGTACCAGTTTGTAAACACAGCATTAGCCTTAGCGAAGCACTTCCATGATGAGAGTATCAGGGAGGAGTGAAATGTCTGCAGATCTCCAGCCTTCAAAGAAGGGGTGCCCTGAACTTACCACCTAAGGCAGCGAGGAAAGTGTATGTGAAAGGAAGGTCTTACCCTGGGGGACAATGTAAAATTAAAATACCCCAGCCTCCCTGCTGATGATCAGCTGTGCTAGAGAAAACTTTTTTTCAGAACTAATGTCTTAGGGAGTGTTTGGCTGCTCTGAGCAAAGAAAACTCTAAAACAAGATGGTTGTTAGAAAAAAAATCCAGCCAACTTCAGATCACGGGCTCCATTGGTGGGGGAGGGCAGCGTCTTTCTGAAGGAACTGGTAGGTTGCTAAAGGCATTGCCACACTGCTGCTCACATGTACCCGTGGAACTGTTCAATGGCTTAGTACTAACATTGGTAGTGACAGCCTCCTGAGCAGGACAGGATGCTGCTTAAAGACACAAGGACTCTTCTCAAAATAGGCCTTTTTCCTTCTTGAGGTTTTGTTGCTTCCATCGAGGCAGGGCAGAGAAGGCAGCTGGTGTCATCCCCAAGGCCTTAGTGAAATCTTCCATGGACAGGTGTTCCTGGAGAAGAGGACCAGAGAGCAAAGGTTACAGGTTGGTCATACAGATGTGACATACAATCAAACAAATGAAAAAGCAAAAGCCAAACCAGAGGCTGGGGAGATGGCTCAAGAGGATAAAGTGCTTACTGTGTAAGCATGGGACCCAGATACGGGTCCCCAGAACCCCGTGGCAAAGACAATGGGCACATCAGGGCCCCTTGCCACTGAGAACGAACTCCAGACTCAATCTTTACATAGGTACTGGGGAATTGAACCCAGGTAAGGTGTTTGCAAGCAAGTGCTTTTAACCACTGAGCTGTTTAGCCAGCACTGTTTCACCTTTGTACTTGTGGCTTGGAAGGGGATGTAGCTTCAAGCACATGACAGGGAGTTGATGGAAACCTTTGTCCCCAGCTCTCAGATGATAAGATGGCTATGCTTCGGGCATGCGCAATTCAAACTGAGCCTTCATCTCTACTTGCCAAGGCATTGAGAGGTATTCAGGGTTGGTCATGGTGGCACAATATCATTCAGCAACTCAAGAGCACTGAGGTAGGAAAATCAGACACCCACAAAGATCTGAAAACTACCCTCCCCACCTGGCATTGAGCTCAGTTCTCCCACAAGACATGCACTACGCCCATGATTGAAAAAAAAAA
>PVHP010038147.1:0-17043 GCA_004024765.1 Zapus hudsonius | reverse complement strand
TGCTCACCAGTGACCCAGGGGTGCTCACCAGTGACCCAGGGGTGCTCACCAGTGACCTACGGGTGCTCACCAGTGACCCAGGGGTGCTCACCAGTGACCCAGGGATGCTCACCAATGACCTACGGGTGCTCACCAGTGACCCAGGGGTGCTCACCAGTGACCCACAGGTGCATACCTGGAGTTTCTGAGCCTTTCGTGTGCCAGGCTGTGCTGAACGCAGAGCCCCCAGGTGACGAGATCTAGTGCAGCGATCAGGCAGACCAATCAAGAAAGTCCTGCTCCGACACAGCCAGGAAGGGTGACCCACCCAGCAAAGCAGTAGGTTCTGGTAAAGAGGAGCCGCTCCATAGACCAAAGGCATAGATCCTTTAATTAAATAACAGCCAGGCTGCTTAACATGCAGAGAGCTATCACGTGGTAACAGAACCCTGGGCAACTCAGCTCAGGCCTGGTCTCAGGCTGGCTCAAATCCTGGCCTTACCTGAACCCCAGCCCCAAGCTCACAATGAGCCTGAATCGTCTTTTGTTTTTAAAGATAATTTTGAATTCTTTTAAAAAATATATTTATTTGCAAGCAGAGAGAGAGAGAGAGAGAGAGAGAGAGAGAGAGAGAAAGAGGGAGAGGCAGAGGGAGAGAATGGGTATGCCAGGGCCTCCCTATGCTTCAAAAGAACGAACTCCAGATGCATGTGCCACTTTGTGCATATGCTGTAAGTGGGTACTGGGGAATCGAATGTGGGTCAGTAGGCTTTGCAGGCAAGTGCCTGAACCACTGAGGCATCTCTCCAGCCCTGAGCCTGAATCTTGATCTAACACCCAGACTGAATCCTTCTCTCTGAGCCCTGACCCCCAAATACAGAATTTCCAGATCTTTCTTGCCCTCGTTCTACAGTCCTCCGCTCTACCAGCCGAGCTATCGGAGGGTGGACTTGCCCTCATTCTAATTATGGCTCTTTTTGTAGAACTTTTAAGTCTGGCGGCCCAGGCTCCTTCCCAACCCCTTCTTCCAGCCTGAAGTCGTCCTGCTTCTATTCGTTGAGCCAGAGCTCAGGTGACTTCAGAGGAAGCTACATCCCAAGTTCCATCTGGCCCACTACCATTGCCTGCCTGCCTGCCTGAGGCTCAGCCCACCTCCCCTCTCGGGCCTCCACCCATGCTTACGTTGCTTTGATTAGGGGTGATTTTCCTGCAGACCCTCAGGGCGGCCCCATGTTGTCTGCACCTGGTGATCTGAAGGTGCAGGAGGGGCCCCTCAGTCTCCCCGAGTCTGAGCAGAGTCACCCCGGCTCCAGCAGCTGCTGTCCATGCTCCTGGACCCCAGGCCCTTCTTTCCCCTAGTGCCCAGTCCTCCTCCTCCCTCTGGGAGTGGGAGCTTGGCTCTGGCCAGGCTAGCAGCTCAGGGCCAAGCCAGCCCCATAGGTGGCAGGGCTGACCCCAGCCAGGTGCCCCGGTACCCAGGAGCGGAGTCAGATATGGCACCCCCTTCAGGCTGTAGAGCCAGGCGAGTGTGCGCTCTCCAGCAAGAATGTTGCCTCACCGTAGATCATCCTTAAAAAAGAAACTGAGACACGGGGTGCCTCTCTGCGGCCCCATAAATCCGGAGAGGAGGGGGCCGTGCTCGGGAAGCTGAGCCTTTTGAATCTAAATGGCCAATTTGGTCAATGAATCAATTTCACTGGGCTGAGGCAAGTGCGTAGATGAAAGCAGTTTTAAGACCTGTTTAAAGCGGCGAGAGCCTCTTTGTTCCTGCTTTCTTCAGGCTGCCGCCCTCTAATATTTCATCTATATTCATTTTTATGGCTTTCCAAATTATAGATGTCAGCTAAAAAACTGACAAAAGCGAGTGTGAGGAGAGGAGGAAGAAAGAGGCCGCCGTTGAAAAGAAAGGCTGAGTTAGCCTTCCCGACACCAGGTGTGAGTCCCTGCTCAGTCTGTCTCCACAGCCAGGCCTCAGCCCTGTCTCTGATCAGCATCAGAGGCTCCTACTGACCACAGGACAGAGGATGAGATGGGGCCTCGGCCAGGGGGAGAGAGGCACCCCCACCCATACACCAAGCAAGCTCCCTGGGGCTGAGGAGCACAGGGTGGTGAGGTAGATGGAGATGGCCTTTGAGGGCAGCTCAGAGTGACCAGCAGCCCTCAAGTTCATCCTCTGGTTCCACCATGCCCAGGGCTGAAACTCACCCATGGGAATGCCTATTCTATGACTTTGGACCAAGTCTGATCCAACTGACTTGAATGTAACATTATCTTTGATAAGCAACACACTTGTTGGACAGTTCACAGTGTAAAGAGTCACAAGGTCAAGACTTGAAGTCAGGGGTCAGCAGGGCCAGTCGGAACATGGCAGCCTCGGTGGCCATATGAGCTCTGCCCTAACTGCTCTCCTCTGTTCTCTTGGGAAGCAGGTACGGACAATGCACAAACTAATGAATGTGGCTGCATTTCGATAAAACTTTATTTATAAAGGCTAAGCACGGGCCACTTGGGCCCACAGTCTTGCAATGCCTACATTGAATAGCAGCCTGACTTCCGCACTTATTCTGCCCAATCCCATGCAGTGAAATTTCCAGCACACAGATGTACTTGCCAGCTCCAGAATTTCTCTGGAATTTTGATACCTCCTGCTTCTCTCTTCGCTCTTTTCCGGATCTTTAAATCCTTGTACACAGACGCGCTTCTGAATGATGTCTTAACACCCTTGTCTGCCTTCCCCACTGTCTCAGACACTTCTGGTGTGCCTCCCTCAGCTGACTCAACTCCTGTTTCTGGCTCCATCTTCTTATCTCTCCCAAGGACGCCCTTGGCCACGCAGCCCTCCTGGAAATAACCAGGCCATGATGCTGCACCAGCAGCTAATACAGCACCTCTCACCTGGCTGCCCAGACTCCTGGAGAGTCCCGATGCCAGCCTTCAAGCAAAGACCCTGCCCACACCAAGACACATCTTCAAACTACCTTTCAGGAACTAGATATGTAAGCTGGAGGCCCAGGCCTCTGCTCAGTCCAGATGTCATTCCTGGCGTGGACAGAGGGAGGAGTTGGCTCTCAGCCTGGGCTCGGCCAGAGGACCCTCAGGCTGGAGGGCTGGAGGCATGTCGGCTCACACCAGCCAGGGCAGAGAGGACACAGAAAAATGATTGATCTCTTGTCACCCGGTCAGCCAGCTCCTCCTCAAGTTTCGCCAGGCAATGGAAGCCACGGACAGAGTGAGGCGGCTGAGAACGCCATCGTCCAGTTGACGGTTAGCACAGCGTTCATTCATTCTCCTGCTCACTCCCCACTCCCTTAGGTCAGACAACTGTCAGACGACTCAGGCTTGGCCCCAAGGCTATCCCTGCCCAGGGACAGGGGAGGGTGGCCAGTCATCCCTCGGGCAGTCCTACAGGCGGGTGAACTCTGCTCACTGAGGACAATGCAGAGAGGAGAGCAGGCCTTCAGGGGCTCAGAGAACAAGGCTTCCATGATTGCTCTAGTCAGTGAACAGTCCATCACCTCAGTTAATCACACATCCCACTCAACTCAGAGGCTGAAAGGGGCCAGTGGAACAGATACACACCTTTAGGGTGGCCCAGTAACCACACTGGTGACCTTGACTAGCTGACTCCTTCAGAGACATCTAGAGAAGCAGGGGAGGAAACAGCCTGGCTCTGGAAAGGCTTCCCAGCTGGCTGGAAGCTTCTGGAAGAAGGCAGAGAGAAGCCCAATGTCAGGGCTACAGCTTTTGCTGACCTTGAGTGTCAGAGGCAGCCTGGGGAATCTTTTTCTTTTCTTTTTTCTTTTTCGAGGTAGGGTCTCACTCTGGCCCAGGCTGACCTGGAATTCACTGTGTAGTCTCAGGGTGGCCTTGAACTCATGGTGATCCTCCTACCTCTGCCTCCCAAGTGCTGTGGGATTAAAGGCGTGCGCCACCACGCCCGGCCAGCCTGGGGAATCTTGAAGTCCCTCCTCATTGGTCACTGAAGGTCATCAGGAAGCAGGTGTTTCAGTCGCCGCTCAGCTTTTCTGCTCTCTGGCCTCACCCATCCTCTCCCGGTGACCTCACCATGTCATTATGTCAGGCACCACTGTGCTCTGATGGCTCCCAGCTCTCGGCCCAGACACCTCACTCCCCAACTGCAACGCCATCTCCCTGTCCTTCAGGATGGACCTTCTGGCCCTCCCAGTCCCTTTCCAAGTCCCTTTCGTCCTCCCCTCTCCCAGCCCAGAGGGCTCTTCTCCAAGAGGTCAGCTGAGTACAGCCAGGGTCTGGTGCAAACCTTAGTGGTGGGACCCTGAAGCAGAGGAGAGCAAGGCGACACTTTGAGCCACCTGGGTCCCTGAGTCAGAAAGAGGACAGAGAGGTGGCTGGTCCAGGCAGTAGCCAGCCCCTCAGCTCAGCTCAGCTCAGCCCTGTAGGTTCCTGCCCTCCCTTGGGACTGCACCCACCTATGGACAATGCAAGTCTCTTTCTCTTGCAGGTCCAGGTTGCCTGCACTGGACCACTGTGACCCTGTCAGCTGAGGGAACACACAGCCCACTGCTCTGTCCAACGACAGTAGCCTCTCCAGAGGCTGAGCTCCTGCCGCCCCTCAGCCTTAGGCCTAGATCTCAAAGGGTTCACTGGCTTTCTTGGTCTATCTCCACCCAGTTCCCAGGCCACCCCGAGGCTCTGGGTTCAAGTCACTGGGGAGGTGGGTGTCTCCCTTGGACAACACTACCCTCTTCCTGGGGCTGCTGGCCTCCTGGCTGAGTAAGCCCACCCTTTGCAGCAGGGAGACAGAGCACAACAGGCTCCTGGGGCCGGGTGATGGGCGGCTCCCCACCAGGGTGCCCACACAGCCTCGGAGGCTGCCTGCCACCTGCTCTGCATCCACACAGGCCGCCTCTGTGTCTTGCAAAGTCTGTGATCTGGCATTTTGGAGAAAATAAGGCAAAGGCAATTTTACCACTGCAATAAAACCAGCCACGGGCTCCTCTGATGGCTTTAATGAGATTCGTTCTATCTCCCTGACTGCGCCAGCAGACGGTAACCCCGTGTATGAGGTCAAAATGAATGTCGTTTGGTCGCAGGCAGAACCGAGAGCCGTCTCCACGGAGCTTGGCTAATCTGCCCCAGCATCCGACGGGAGTGATCAGAAGATACCTCACAGGAAATTGTTTTCCCTCCTTGTCACCATAACAACAGATGAGAGCGGTCCTGTTCAACTTTCCAGGCCTGGCTTGCTTTTCACCACATAACCAACCGAGAGGCCAGAAACAGAGAAAGGCCGAGCGAGAAGGCTCCTCGAGGCCATTAGGATTGGGATTCCTCCCCTCAGGCCCCACTCAACAGGGACACATGGAGTGTTCTAGAAGGTGGCTGAGGTCATCAAAGGAGAACATGGATGGGAGGCCTCCCTGTGCCTGGGATGGGCCATGCTTCCAACACCGCCATCAACATGCCATGGGACGATTTCACAGGATTGTCAAGTGGTTCTAGAATGTACTTGGAACTTGCGTTAGACCATTTCTATCACTACCATGGAACACCTGAGAAAGTAACGAGGGAGGAAGGACTAGTTTTGGTTCCTGGCTCAGGTTTGAGGCCTCGGGTGGCTCTATTCCTTGTAGGTGCATGGTAAGAACACCTGGGCTAAGAGCACGGCCGAGGAAAGCTGCTCACATCCATGCAGCCAGGAAGCGAGGAGAGAGACAGGACCGGCCAAGCAAGACACAACCCCAGTGACCCACCTTTCCCAACAGACCCGTCTCTTTCCCCCGCCTCTTAAGAATGCCATCATATTACGACTCAGTGAAGAATCCCTCCGCTCTGGAAACGCCCTCCCAGACACATCCCGAAGTGTGCTTTACCAATCTCTAGGGGGCTCTCAAACCACTCGACCCGACGGCCAAGAACCTTGCCCTTGGGCCTCCACCAGACCTCATCCAGCTACACGTTGGCTTTGCTCAGGGTCACTTGAGTGTGCTCCGGTGGTCGGCACGCCATTCCCTACTGAGGCTGGGTTCCCAGCACGCACTCAAGGGCCCAACAGAGAGCCAGTGAAGGGCAGCGACCTGAGCGAGTCCCAGTCCACCGGGCCCCGTGCAGCAGCACCAGGAGAGGGCTTCCGGGGTCCACTGCTGAATCCCCACTTGGAGGTCTTGCCCTGGCCTCTTCCGACCTTTTACAAACCTGGTCCCCACAGCTGGACCTCCTCCTGGAATCTGTCCCCAGTCAGCATGCTTCTGTCCTCCCCAGACACAGCTCGCCCACGGCGTTCTACAGCCCTTGTCTTTCCTGGCTGGACCCATCCTGAAGACACCGCCTCCTGGCCTTCCAGAGGTCACCAGGACCTGCCTCGATGGCAGACAGTGCTGAACAGAGGGCCTGCAACGAACCCTTGTCTATCCCCTTCCCTCCTGCCCAAGCGTTTCCATGGGTACCTTCTGACCTCCCACCCCTGCTCCAAGGCTGAGGCCACCTGCCAGCCAAGGGAGATGCTTGGCCACAGGGTGGGTGCCAGCCCTGAGCACCCCTCCCCAAGCCTGGGGGTGGCCTGCAAGGGTGGAGAACAGCACACAGGCAATTTTCTCCAGAAACAAATGGAGAGAAATTGCTCTAACTGGCGAACAGCCTCTGTTTCAAGCTAATTTCCACATAATAGAATCAAACTACTTCCCTTTCCTCTCGCTGTCTCCTCTGCATAATTTGACAAATTGCAAATGCGATTTGATTCAGGGCTTGAACACTGGCTCGGATTCTTTTCAATAGTCCCGGACAGAGGGGGAGGGGCAGAGACTCCTCACAAAATGCTGGCTGCCCGCACCCTTTGGGAGGTAACAGTGCAGAGACCGAGGGTGTGGTGGGTCCCTGAGGGGCTCCAGGAGGCAGGGGGCGGCGGCGGGCAGGTGGCCAGGAGCTGGCCAGCCCAACATTCCTCCACCGCTCTCCACCGCAAGCCAACCATCTGGGAAGGGCTGCCATCCAGGGACTCGATGCACAATATGTCCTGTGGGACTTGTTGGGGGGGTGCTGGCTCTGACTATGCCTGGCCTGGCAGCCTTACACCCAGCCGAAGCCAAGATTTGTGCCTGCTCTACAGATTGGGTCCGTGGTGAGAAGTCGGCCCAGCCAGGAGAGCAGCTGCTCCAGCCCCGACCAGCAAGGCCAAGGGAGCCTCGCCCCATCCATCTTGGGGTTCACCCACGCCCTTCAGCTTCTCACATGGGCTCCAGACCTACCTCTCTGCTCCCCTTGGCACCACCCTGGTCATCACAGTGAGCTTGGACCAGCCCCCCCCCCACACACACACATGTACACACACATAAATACCTGACTGAGACATCTTATCTGTGCAGACCCTAGCCCAACACACAGTAGGTTTTTTTTGTGTGCACACTGCATGTCAGCAGCCAACCGAGAACTCTTCAGAAAAGCCAGAGCAAGGAGAAAGCAGAGACATCATGGAAGGACTTTCTGCTGTTTCTACCTGTCAAGACATTTTTTTAAAATATATATTTATTGTCCATAATGAGTTACATTATTTAGTGGGCAAACCATGCGTTGTTATCCCGACTTCCCCAATTCCCCTCTCCCCATCCCTGATCAGTTGGATATCCTCCTTCGTGGGCTGTCTGTATTAGTCCTTGTGGCAAGGGATCCTGGATATCTTAGTACTCATCCCGGTCTTCCTGGCCCAAGTGTGTTGTTACTGATGGGTGCTATGCCTCTGGTCCGTCTCCCCCACCACGGCTCTCACAATCTTTCCGCCCCCTCTTCCGCTCAGTTCCCTGAGTCGTGGTGGGTGAGTAATAAGGCTGCTTTAATGTTGTGAGCTTAGAGGTCCTTGTGTCGAAAATCCTTGGTTTCTGTCTCAATGGCCTATCCTGTGTTGATTGAATGACTGTGGTTATAAGTCCCTTGTTCATCTGTCATTGTCTGCTGGGTTCCCTATGGATCCTCCCTGATATGACTGTGGTGGCTCCTCTCTTGCCAGGATCTGGGTCATCGGCCTACGGTTGGTTGGTAGGGTTAGATGGGCCACAGCTCTCTCGTTGTATCCTGAAAAACACAAACACATTTGGCTTATCCTGAGTTGGTTGAATGGCTTGTCACGAAATTTTTAAAAAACAGCAATGTATGTTCAAATCATACAAGTATCCATTGAAACAGGCTCAAGCATTAAAGGTGGCCTTCTACGTCAACTGGGATCCTCGGTGCCAGCCCCGCTGACTCTCCCATCACCCATCAGTGTACGAGTAAGTTGGCAGCCCTGTGAGGGAGACAGATTCCCTCTGTCCTGTGACCCTAAGGCTGTGGAGTTGGAATCAAGCCCCTGCAAACAACGGCCCTCTAGGGACACCGCCAGGCTGCCCTGAAGAAGAGTGGGTTCACTCTAGCCACAGGGGCCCTCGGGGACCTGCGAGGTCCTTCGAGAGCTGAGGTGCTAAGGGAGAAAGGGCAATGGAACCAAAGAGCCAGCAGGATGGGACATGGCGAGCTGAGCTGAGGACAGGGAAGGAGCCGAGAGCTGGCAGAGCTGGACCTCAGGGGCTTCCTCTGTGGTCGGCATGGTGAGAGCTCAGACAGGGATCCCCACACAGCCCCAGTAGGGAGGTGGCAGAGATGTCCTCTGGAGATGAGGCATTCTGGGGCTGGCCTATCCTTAGGCAATACAAACCAAACTGAATACCAGCTGGACAGACGGTCCTAACATCTACCGTGTTTCCAAGACAAAAATATGTAATTTGGGGACAGCTTGTGTCTGTGACAACTTGGCCCCACAGGGCAACTGACTCAAAGCAGATCTGTGGCCTACGTTCAGCTGGTCAGTCCGTGGTCAGCTGGCACAGGTACCAGGGAGGAGCTGGGCCACCAAGGGTAGTGCCATTCACCATGCATGACAAAACACAAGGTGCTCAGGCCCCAACAAGATGTGGAGGGTTAGAATTTTCTAGAAGGGTACTGAGGAAGAGAGTCTTGAGTAGCCAATTGTGAGAGCTCCGAGGACAGCCTGAGCCAGGGTGTAGGAACAGCACATGTTGAGGTCAGTCCGTCCCATGGGAAGCAGGGCTCAGGACACTGGGTGCTTCAGAGAAGGTGGTCTTGATGCAGGAGCCCAGCTGAACAAGGAGGGTGGACCTCTCAGGAGCTTACAAGGCATCTGTCCTGAGGGCAGAAACACCCTGGACGTGCTACAGCCCTACAAGCAAAGCTCTGGGCTTCCAGACAGACAGACAGACAGACAGACACTGTGGCTCTGCTCCGAGGGGTGACTGTTCCCTCCCCAGCATAAACGATGCTCACACGGGCACCCAGGAAATGGGGGCTAGTGGACATCTCTGTCCCCAGGGTCTCCTGAGCTTCCTGACCCCCCAGTGAACAGCGATCAGGTGTGTCAGTTACTCTTTCGGGTCACATGAGCAAGACGTTCCCCGCTGCAGACAGGGGCTTGATTCAGTCATGGGGTTGCTGGTGACAGCTCCACAGAGGATTTGTTAATTTTTTTAAAATAAAAATATGTCGCATTCTCTGCTGCGGGTATAGAGCACAGCCTGCATGGACCAGCTGGATGGGAGATGCCACCCTGTGTCAGATGCCAGCTTGCTCCCTGATGCCAAGTTGGAGCTGTGCTCTCCCCACCACGGCAAAGCACTGCACCCTGACGTTTTTCAAGTGCACCCACACTTGTGCTCTCCAGGAATCTGCTCAGCCTGTCTTAAGCACCAAGACTGAGCCAGGAACCCTGGTGGGGTTCAGTGGGGGTGTCAGGCAGTTGGACCTGCTGCTGCCCTCAGTGAGCTAAGGCACAGCAAGGAGAAAGGAAGATCCAAGCCCCTGAGGGAAGAGTCAATGGGGACCCAAAGGAGACTCATGTCCGTTATTCCACATAGCTGGAGGCTGGGGAGGGTGTCCCCCATGGCCATGGCATTTAGACAAGGGCTCCAAGGATGAGCACCTGCCTGACCAGGAAGGGCTGGGAATCTTGGTGTTGTGGTCAGCTTTCTGGTTACCACACAGAAAGTACCCGACCAGAAGCAGCTTGTGGAGAAATGGGCTTATGTTGGCTTATAGACTTGAGGGGACGCTCCATGATGGCAGGAAAATGAAATGATGGCATGAGTAGAGGGTGGACATCACCAGGCCAACATCAGGTGGACACCAGCAGCAGGAGAATGTGCCAAGCACACTGGCAAGGGGAAGCTGGCTATACTATCCACCCCCAACAACACAGCTCCAACAAGGTTCCAATACCATCAGCTGGGGATCAAGCATACAGAACACATTCATTTGTGGGGGACACCTGGATCAAACCATCACACTTGGTGTAAGCACTGGGAAGGCATATTGGAAACTGAGGCACGATAGGATGGCGAGTTAGAGAAGATGCCCAGGGATGACTAGAGCGTAAATGACAGGGCAAGAGATATAGACTTGTCCCCGGCACCCTCAGGACTGGACCACATAGATCCCGAGGTCTTGCTAAGCCTAAGTTTTAAGCAGAAGAGATGTCACCAAGGATTCCGAGCAGCTCCTTCGGGGACTCGGGCTAGGAGAAGGCTCCGTGAATAAAGCGCTCATCGTGTAAGCATGAGGACCGAGTGTGGATCCCCAGCACCCCCGTGAAAATGCCAGAGCAGCAGTGCACACTGTGCAGTGGGGAGGTGGGGAAGAGCAGGCCTGTCCTGCCCTCCAGCCAGGCTAGCCTAATCGGTGAGGTCCGAGCCACGGAGAAAGCCCGTCTCCAAGGCGGAGAATGGCGTTCCTGAGGATAGCATCTGAAGGTGTCTCCTGGCCTCCACATGTGCACATGTGCGTGTACACCCACGTCACACATGCACGTGCACACGGACGTTAAATAAAAGCTTCTTCAAGCCACGGATCTATCAAAGGATGAACAGCCATGGTCCGTCCCCACAACAGAAAGTTAATCAGCCCCGGTGGGATAGAAGAATGGTTCCCTCCTGGTTGCACAGCATGTCACAGGAAGCTGCTGGATGCAGAGGGCACTTCTGTGGTTCCAGACACAGAAGGGAGAGTGGTGTCTGCCCCACTTGGAAAGCAGGGATAAGAGTCACTGAGCAGCAGGTTGGGAGAGGGTGTCACCCTGGAGCCGCCAAGACTTCAGCTGTAGGCAGAGTCTGACTTCTGTTTATTTTAAAAGCAAAAGTGGGGCTGGAGAGATGGCTCCGTGGTTAAGGCACTTGCCTGCAAAGCCTAAGGACCTGGGTTCTACTCTCCAGTGCCCATGTTAAGACAGATGCACTAGGTGGTGCATGTGTCTGGAATTTGTTTGCAGTGGTAGGAGGTCCGGGTGTTCTCTCTCTCGTTCTTTCTCTCATTCTCTCTCTCCCTCTCTCCCATACACATCTCTATCTTCCTCTTTCTCATAAATAAATAAAGTATGTTTTTTAAAAAGTAAAAGTGTTCCCACACACATGAAGCAAGACAAAAGAGATCCAGAGGGACCCAGGGTCTTAGCCCTGGCCCTCTCCCCCTCCCTGTGGGTGGGGGCTGGCTGATGGGGGCATCTCCGTCTTCATGGGTCTTGTCCCCATGTGCTCACAAAAGGCTTCTCTGTGGTTGCCTATGGGCTGCTTGGTTTGGTGGGGGTGGGGTAAAACTGAATATTAAGTAGTTTCTTGCAAACTGTGTGGGTACTGGGGGATGCTGTCTTCTTCTTGTCCAAGTAAGGGCCTAGGCAGCCTCCCACCATCCTGTTCCTTATGAGTGGAGGGAGGAGTGGCCCAGGGTCACTTCAGGTCATAAGCATGATCCTATTTAAACAGTAGAATGCCTGGTCCCCACTGAGAATCAAACC
Source organism: Zapus hudsonius (assembly GCA_004024765.1). Taxonomy (NCBI): domain Eukaryota; kingdom Metazoa; phylum Chordata; class Mammalia; order Rodentia; family Dipodidae; genus Zapus; species Zapus hudsonius. The sequence goes on along the minus strand of PVHP010038147.1, from coordinate 5,261 downwards.
AGAGTGGTTTTCTAGGAGGCAGATTCCCTCCATCCCCAGAGCAGCCCCTGTCCCCCAACTCTCTGGAAGGGGCAGGTGGCCCTTCTGATCTGGGCCTCTCAAAAGCTCTCTCTCTCTCTCTCCATCCCCACCATGGTCCATCTCTGCTCCTTCTATGTGGCCACATGGGGTGTGGGATCCTGCCATACCCCGGCCCTCACTTGGAGGGATGAGGCAGGTCCCAGTGTCCTGGCTCAGCCCCAGGGGAACCCCTGAGCCCATCTGCACTTGAGAAGCACAGGGAGCCCCAATAGTCCTGGCCCACCCTCTCCCCTCCTCTCCTTTCCTCTCCTCTCCTCTCCTCTCCTCTCCTCTCCTTGCCCTTTCATCCTTGAGAGAGGGCTCTTTGGGACCTGAGAGTAGTTTTCAGTATTTCCATGGGAAACACACACACATGCACACACACGTACATGCACACACATGCACACACGCACAGGCACACACATGCACATGCACACACGTACTCACACACACATGCACACACACATGCACTCACACATTCATGCACATACATGCACATGCACACGCACACACATGCACACACTCATACTTGCACACATGCACACACATGCATACACGCACACACAGACACACATGTGCACACTTACATGCACATGCACACTTGCACACATGTACACGCACACATACATGCACACACACAACACTCGTACACGCACTGCATGCACACATGCACACGCATGTGCACACGCATGTGCACACACACATGCACGCACTCACACACGCACACATGCTGTTTCAAGGCCTGCACTAAGGGCTGTAGCATCTCAGCACCACTATCTGCTACGCCCAGAACACTGTGACCTGCCTCCTCAGACCCATCCTGAAAGCTGTTCCCAGGGTGGTTTTGCTACAGAGGAGACATCATTCCGGGGCAGGGGAGCTGAGTGTCTCTCCAGTGTGGCTTTCTCCCCACGGCTCTCTCCAGGTAGCTCTTCACGGGGTCCATTGGGTGAGGGAACTGTGGTCCATGCCAACCCTTGTGGTTGCCTGACCTCTGACCTCTGTGGTTCCCATGGCATTGGCTCTTGCAGCTGCTCCCAGTGGACTTGGGCAGCCAAGGGCACCTCCACCCATGCTGTTTCTGAGTAAAGGATGCCCTTGGTGCCTCTGTCCTCCTCCGGTCCGTCATCCACCACAGCCTGCTGGCACACAGCTCAGTCAGCTTCTAGGGGTCCCATGCTGAGGCCAGTGGAAACGTTGGCTTCCTGGACATGGATCAGCCATTAAGAGGAAAGGGAAGCTCGCCTGTTGCAGTCCAGCAGGCCCTGCTGGAAGGCAGGTATGTGACTTCATGTCAGGATGCTCACAGGTCACTGGAGAGCAGTGGCCATACCTTCAATGTGGAGCACAACAGAGACAGTCGTAAGGGATTTCCTGGTTCCACTGGCCCCAAGAAGGCTTCATGGAAGAAAAGGCATATGGAGACAGAGCCAGAGCTCCAGACTGGAGAGGTTCATGGCAAGGGTCGGGGGCCCTGCCACTGGGGAGAAGTTGAGTCACTATGCCTCTTGCGGCCCTGCACTCACTCCGGCTAAATGCTGGCTCCATGCCAGACCCCCTTCCACGTTGGGGTAGAGCTGTTTTCCAAATGCTGTCCAGCATCCTGACACCATCTGTGCTCAGGCGACTATACACACACCTTCTGAGCTTGGTGACAAGGAAACAGAGCTCAAAGGGACTTGTCACCGTCCCACTGGTACTGGCTCACGGCAATCTGTGCCTGGCACTGTCCTAAGACCCTCTTTCCCCAAGTCAAGCATGGACTTTCACACACAAAAGGGAGTTGACTCTCTGGCCTTCTCCTCCAGAGAATATACCTCGATTCTCGTGTAGAGAAGGTGATGTGTGGAGGTTTGAATAGAAAACATCCCCCATACCATCAAGTGTTTGTGAGTAAGCATCCTACCTAAGCTGGTGGAGCCTTTGGGAGCTGGATCCTTTCTGAGTGTGGTGTGTCACTGGGAGTGGACCTTGTGATTTATAGTTGAGCCCACTTGCCAGCTCTAGCTCACCCTTGTTGCTGCCTCCCAGCTCGTATGACAAGATGTGATGCCCTGGCTGTCACCACGAAGCTTCACCTCAAAACTGTAAGTCACAAACCAACCGTTTCTCTCCATTAGATACTTCTGGTTGAAGTATTATGGTCTTGTCCTAGCAATGAGAAGGTAACCGCAACAGAAAATTGGTACCAAGAAGTGGGGCTGAGTACATCTTTAATCCCCACACTCAGGAGGCAGAGGTAGGAGGATCGCCGTGAGTTTGAGGCCAGCCTGAGACTGCAGAGTGAATTCCAGGTCAGCCTGGGCTAGAGGGAGACCCTACCTTGAAAAACCAAAAGAAAGAAACAAAGAAACAAAGAAACAAAGAAAGAAAAAAAGACGAAGTGGGGTTGTTACTGTGATATGACTGATCCTATTGATTTTAGCCTTTTAGAACTGGTTTGCAGGAGGAACATGGAAGGATTTGGAACTTTGGAGTGGAGAAGTCTTGCAGTGCCATAAGCAAGCTTGATGGGCCATGCCGAGGGAGTTTGAAAGACCTAAATGCGGAGAGAAGTGTGGACGATGGAAACTGAATAGATGAGGTCTCCAAAGGGAAAGAAAGGACTTCATCAAGACTGGACTAAGTAGTTCATGTGATGTTCTCTTGGAGAGGCTGGCTGCGTTCTTCCTGTGTCCAGCAATGTGCAACGTTGAATTTAAAAGCAACGGACTGGTGTGTTCGGGAGAGAAAAATACAGAGCAGGAGGATGTGAAAGATACAAGCTTGGCCCAGAAGCAAGTGTGAACTAGATTTAGGCTTCAGCTGCAATTATTTAAAAGATTACCTCTATTAGAGGCAGGCCAGTTACTCTGCATTAAGACAAGAGGAAAGATGCCCGGAGAACAAGACCAGCCCATTGAAAACTCAAGCAAGAAGGCAAATTCCCTTGAAAGGAGGGGCCCCGAAAGGAGAATGTGAAAGAATGTTTCCTGTTCCTAAAAACTGGACTTCATCCTCTCTGGATTAACAGACTGGAAGCATAGCCCACCTGGTGCCAGTTTTGAAGGCATTATGGCGAGGGAACTAGAGGGAGCTGCAGTTTTTCTGGAGGTGGTTGCTGAGATCCGGTGATGTGCAGCAGGGTCTCAGAGCCTGGACAGAGGCCCTGTGAGGCCGTGGCCTGGAGCTGTGAAGAGGAATCCCCAGGACGTCGGAGATGCCAGGACTATGGGATGGCTGCCGAGGACAGCTGCTGGCTCTGGCGGCAAGCAGCATAGCTACCAGAGGATTTCATCTTGTGCCCAGGTGCAGGTGGCAGATATGGCAACTTCCGTAAATATAGACAATATCCCGTGATTATAATCCCTTCCCAACACTCCCTTCCCCTCCCGAATCCCCTCTACTGAATCCTCTCTTCCTTCCCTCCAGCCTCTCTCCTATTTGAATGGCTTCGCCTTTTCCCCTCCATTGTGCAGGTCTTGTGTAGGAAGCTTCAGCGACTGTGAGGTCAGGAATATCAAGGCCATTTTCTGTCCTTGTAAGAAATGTAACAGTCTTCCCTTCCTTTGGCTCTTACATTCTTTCTGCCACCTCTTCCACAATGGTCTCGAAGCCTTGGGAGGTGTGACAGCAATGTCTCACTTAGGGCTGAACCCTCACTCCACTGTCACTTCTTATCAGCACTTTGGCCATGTTTTGAGTCACCCGGTGGTCACAGCCATCTGAAGAGAGACGCTTTTCTTACCAAAAGTGAGACTAGCATTAATACATAGGTATTAACATAAATGTTTAGAGAGTGACTTAGTGGTCATTTTATATATATATATATGATATATTTATATGTATATTTGAGCTGCAGTATTGGGGGATCCTTGTCAATACACCAATATGCCAACAAACCAATAAATTTAGGGTTCCCCAAATTCTTGTCTTATACATTTAAAGAATTAAAATCCATAGACCAGAGGGTTGGGTTTAGAGAGACTTTATTAGATTAAGAGAAGGAGAGAGGAGAAAGGTCAGAGAGCTCCGGCCATGTGGAAAGCAGGAGATGGTAGAGAGCCCATGTGGGAATAAGGGATCCTGGGGTTTCGTCCCTCATCTCAGCCCATATGGGACTTACCAGGACCTGGAGACTTGCGGCGAGCTCCTCGACCAGCAAGGAAGAACAACCACCACTCGAGGATTCTTCTCAAATCACACTTTATTGGAGAGCCTTTTGATTGAAGGGAGAGCAGGAAGCGAGGGCCCCCCCCCCAGCGCTAGAAGTCAGCTGCTTATATATGGATTAAGGACACGGGTCGCCCTATGATTGGCTGATACCAACTTGCCACCACCAGGCGCCACGGGATTGGCTAGGGACCAATACATAATCCGCGAATGCGCAAAGCCAGAGGCGCGTCTTTCTCAAAGCACTGCCTAATATGGAGTTATTTACCACTTAGCTGCAAGGAAGTGGGCGCCATCTGGTAATGGCGATCGTCCCGGCTCCCTGCAGAGACTCAGGACAGATGAGTGGGCAGCAAACAGACCTTGACCAACTGGTAAGTGTCTACTTATAACTTTATTGTGGTGGCCTTTGCCTTTAGGCTCAGGTGAGCCAGAGTGAGGGCTGATTGGTCCAGGCTAGGGGCTGGCTCAAGAAGACACCATCAAGATGCCAAGTTTTGGGGGCTTAACCAACCACAATGTCAGGATCAGGTTTAAATTCTAGGAAAGGGAAACTCCCTCCCAGGAGGGGCTCAGGTTGTTTAAGGAAAAACAGGTCTAGGTAACTCGTTTAGTCAAGAGATAAGGAGAGGAGAGATCCCTCTCTGATCTCTAGTAAGTGGAGATTTCAAGGGCAGACTCAAGGACATTCCTGCCTTTACTCTGGGGGACCAGTCACCCTAACCACATCAGAATTTGATGTTTTTACTGCTGGTTTCTGTCTTGCATTGGTCCAGTCTTTCCTTGCTATGCCTTCTTCTCGCAGTGGGAATATTTGCTGTGTCTATTTGTGCTGGAAGTGAGTAACTTGTGTTTTGGTCCTACAGGGGGGTGTCATAGTAGCTGCATGCATGCCACTGGGATGAACCTCCCAACCAGGCACAGTTTATGGGAGGAAAGGATTTATTGAAGCTACAGATCCAGGGGAAGTTCCATAACAGAGAAAGAGGCTGACCCCTTTCACCCTTTCACAGGTCCAAGCTGAGAGATCACCAACACACCACACACAC
>PVHP010038146.1:0-16999 GCA_004024765.1 Zapus hudsonius | reverse complement strand
TAACCAAACCACTATCGATGTAGTTAATTTTTCAGCCTTTGTAACTTTTAATAATACATACACCTGAGATTAATTCCACCGATTAAATTCCTGAAAGTAATTACATAGGTATGTGCACTTACCTGCTCAAGGAAACACAAATGCAGAGTTAAACCTTGGTAAGTATTCTTCCTTTCTTTGGTGAAAATAATGTACAACATTTTACGTCTTAATTGGCAGTGTGTGAAGATGCTTGTCTTCACGGGGCATTATAAATATCCCTTTTATCTTTAAAAATTAGAGTCAACATTTATTTTTCTCTAGTTTGGATTTCTTTAATTATATATATATACATACATAATTTTAATTTCTTCTCTGTAAATTGCCCATTTATTTTATTTTTTCTTTTGTCTTTCCGGTTAGTTTACCTTTTTAAAATTTTGTATCTATTATTAACTAAATTAATTTTAGCTGATAATATGGATGGGTTAACATCTTTTGATACATTTATACATCCCGTATATGTATATATGTATATACATATATGTGTATACATTGTTTATCATGATTTACAGAGACTTTATATTTTAAGACTTTGTCGTGAATGCTGGAAAAATAATCCCCACCTCTCATTTGTCTCAAACTGTGCTCAGATCATCTACTGCCAAATTAGATTTCTTGTTTTTATGGACTTTATCCTCTTTGTTCTATATCATTCTCATTAAAAAAGCTTCCATTTAAGTGTTGCACCTGTCTCTTTCTAGTACTTCAATGTCCTCCTTTAAATCAAACTAGGAAGTGACTGTAATCACACCTAGCCAAGAGAACTTACTGCTCAATCACAAGAAATAACACTCAATCCACAGTGCCATCAGACTCTACAGAACTTAACATCCATGGTGTCCGTAAAATAACCCCAAAATTATGGGTTGGAAAAATGGCTTAGGGGTTAAGGTGTTTGACTGCAAAGCAGAAGGACCCAGGTTTAATTCCCCAGTACCCATATAAAGCAGATGCACAGAGTGGTGCATGTGTCTGGAGTTCATTTACAGTGACTGGAGGCCCTGGTACATCCATTCTTTCTCTGTCTGCCTCTCTCTCTCTTTCTCTCTCTTTCTTTTTCACTGTCAAGTAAACAAATCAAAATAAAATATTTTAAAATAACTCCAAATTGATTGATATACAAAGAATCAAGAAACAGGGTGTGTTCTGTAGATTAAAGAAGATATATCAAATAAAACCCTGGAATTAACTAGAAGTTTAATCTAATATACAAAGATTTACAGCAGCTAAGACCACTCTAAATTAATTTTTACAGGACATATTTTTAACAAATGAAACTCTCAGTGTAGCAACAGAAACAATAAGATAGAAATTTGAAATTTCCAAAATAAAAGGCTTACTGAATATATTTAACAACCAAATGAGCGTGACAGAAGCAAGACTGGGTGAACTTTAACATCAAGCAAAAAATCATCCAAGGTAAGGAGAAAAGAAATATGAATTTTAAAAGAATAGATGTTATGTTTTAAAATCTAACATATGAGGAGTTGGATACACAAAAAAATATTTAAACATATAATGGTCAACTTTACCCCAAATTTGGTTAAAAATATATTTTAATAGAAGAGGCTAAACAAAAACACAAACAATAAACACAAGTGAGCCTGCACTCAACATATACACATTTTAGTCAAATGGCTGAAATCCAAAGAGCATCATTGAAAATAGTAAAACTAAGAAATATTTCACAGCAGGAAACAATTATCTTATTAACAGTTGATGCCTCATGAGAAATCGTGCTAGACAAAAAAATGTCTTGGGGTTGAACAGATGAGTCACTGGAAAGGAGCACGTGCTGAGCAAGCATGAGTGTCTCATTAGCCTTGAGCTCTCTCCCCAGCACCCACATAAACATCTGGGCATGGACATGCACACCTGGAGCCCCAGTCCTGCAGGAAGCAGAAGCTGGAGCTGGCTAGTCAGCCAGTCTAACTGAAATGCCAGCTCTGGTTTCAGGAAGAGTCCATCTCCAGGAAAGACTAGGAAAATGACAGAGAGGACACCAATGTTCTTCACATGTGTTTTCACACCAAACACCACACACATATACCATATTACACACATAAATGTCAGAACCCCTATCAAATAGAATTCTATACCCAGTGAAAATATCTTTCACAATTGAAGATAGATACAGGCATTTTCAGATGCAAGAACACTAGAAGTTTTCATCTGTTGTGAGTCAGCCTCACGCCTACCTGGCTACTACAGGATAATAACGCCCATCTCACTACAACTCAACTACAAACTCCCTTCTGCTCTGTCAGGTGGGTGCCAGGGATTAAGTTTAGTGCTTTAGGGAGCATTATTGGGCTACCAGGGCCATGTGTGGGAATGCTTGTGGACTGTCAATTATTTCCTCCTGATTCATGGATGGGATTTCTTTTTTCCCAGTAGCAGACTTGACATCACCTAGTCGGAAGAGGAAGAGCTACAAAGGAGACTCTTCTATGATCTAAGTTACTCTGTAGGCATGAGGAAAGCAGAGGCAGCTCGTTCGGGGTGGGGGAGCAGGAGTCATCTTGCAAGAGCTCTCTCTGCTACTATGAGCACCTGCATAGTCCTTGGACTGAAGGAAGGTGCTCTCCTCTAGCAAGGAGAGGGGAGGATCATTGGAGTCTGAGGACTCAGCATTTTCCTGTTCATTCATTCTGACATGCTCATCCCAGGACAGCAATGGTCTCTGGTGAAGGATACACATTTACTTCATGGATAAGAACCCCAAGGCCCCAAAGGGTTGGGCACCTTGCCCAAAATGAAACCACTAATGGCCAGAGCCTGTCTGTCCATAATGCCTTCCCTATTGCACCAGACTTTCAATAGGGGGTCACTCTTTTGGGGACAGTGTGCTGAGTGAGTGATTATTGGTGGGGATAGGAGTTGGAGGAACATTCATGAAGCTCCCTACATCTCTTCATTAGTCTGGGAACTTCACTGGGGTGCTTGATTTCCAAGAGTCTAACTTGGAAAATCAGGTCTCTAGACAACTCCCCAGGAGTCCTTCTAACACAACAGAGCTCCTCCACCATTTCCAGAATCATTACAGGATCCCAAGCCACAGTCCCAGTGGGCTCCTCTAACAAGGCCCCCAGGGAAAGCACCACATTCCTGGCACTCGCTAGGGAGCTAAGCTTGAAGAAGACTTACTCTCCACTCCCACTCCCTTTGAGGGACACCCCACACACAGGTTAAAGGCAAGTCTGAAAATTGACTTGTCTTTGCGCAAAGGGTGACATCTGACAAAGAAAAACTTCCCTTGAGAAGCCACATTCTACTCCTCAACTGCACCTCCTGCTTCCTGGGGGACCTGTAAGGACAGAGACAAGTCCTCCAGGCTTCTGTGGCTCTATCATTCCTTGGGACGCATGTCATCTGCCATTAAGCCAGAGCTGAGGAAAATCTAAATACCAGTGAGTGCTGGAGGCTGTTGCTGCGTAAAGTGCTGAGATGTTTCCTTTTCTATCTCTCTCCCCCACCTTCTCCTTTCTCCCAATAGAGCCAGCTTCTGAGTCCCCCAGAGGATAACACTGCTGTGACAAAAGACATCGACTTGCTTTCCCCTCACTCATTCCATGGTGTGCAGTCCTCTCCTGCTCTCTGGATGGATAGCAGGGTCCTCACAGCTCCCTGTCCTCTTGCATGAAGGAACCCCGTTAGTTCTGTGACTTGCAGGTGGGTACTCTGCTTCCTCTGCCTATAAAACAGCCAAGAGACTTCTTTATCCATGATGCAGCAATGCCCCTGGAAGGGAAAAACCATTTCAAGGAAGGAGCGGGGACAATAATGGTCCAGAGAAACTGGCTCCTTCTCTAGTCCCTTTTACCCAAGGGCCCTCTCTTGTATGAAGCCTACTTCTGTGACTTTTAGGAGTGAGTTTGAGGGGATTTTCTGAGTCTAGTTCACCACTCCAGGACCCCTGCATCATGCCACCTAGAAGCTTCCCTTGTAGAACTTTCCATCACTGAGGGCATGAAGGGATGGTTTGAGTTCCTGAGTGTGGACTATCACTGCTCAGTGAGAGAAGGCTCCTCAGTGCGCTATCAGATCCTATCAGACACTCTAGACAACTCGGGTGGCCCCAGTACAGCCTGGACATGGCGCTGGTAGGAAGCAAGCTGCACATCCAGCCTTGGGAAGGTTGGCCTCTGGAGCATCTCACAGCTCTTCTTCTACCCTTCTGTCTATAAGCTGGAGCCTTCCTAATGATTCAGACCTTACTCGGGGGAAGTTTATGTGAAAAGGGACGTACTGCCATGTAGATTGCTACATGAGCAGATTGTTCCACGAACACCAAGGAATGAATCCTCACAACAGCCTTACACCCTAAACTTACCCTACTCCTCTCAGAAATCATGCCAGTACACGGGTGTCTAGGCAGAAAGCATCCCAGGACCACTCTAACTCACAGGGATGCTCTTTCTTTCAAATCCTATGGACATTTTAAGGACCCAAATGTGTGTAAAGTATTACAATGAGGGTTGCTATTGCCAAAATGAAGTGAACACATGTCCTGTCCTCAACTCACAGAGAAGTTGGGGAGCTATGCCTCAGCTAGAAGGGACAAGATATTTTATGTAAGTGGGAGATAGGGAAAGAGAGGCAGGTGGTGAATTTATCAGATGGGGGAGTTTCAAGGAGGGAGTCTGAATCTGAGTCCAGTCTTGGGTTCTGTGGTCATGTGACTTGATGGAAGTTGATCACACAAACAGAAAACATCTTGAGCAAGGAGGTGGGAACTGGGGGATAGACTGTAATGCTTCTGCCAAAATGCATCAGGGGGCACTCTCCTATCCCACCAAAGAAAACCAGAGAAAAAGGACAGAGGAACCCAAAGCAAGCAGGAGTCCTTAACTCTTTGTCAACAGAGCATATGGAAAGAGCTGTTACTGCCTGCCATTGGGTTTGTCAATTTGAAAAGCATTTGCAAATCACCGGTTTCACCCATGTTTTGGAGGCTTAAATAGATCTCTACCTTTCTACCAAATCAATGTTATCTTAGAATTTTGAGGAGATCTTGAAGATCACCACATCCAAATCCTCATTCATGGGGTGTCTCTCCTGCCAGTGCCCACAGTAGAGAGTTCATTATGCTTTAAAACACTTTCTCTACCAGCATTATTATTTTTCTATTTTTTAAAAAACCTGATTATTGGTTGAGGCTGATCCCTCACCAAATCATACTGTGAAGAGAAAATCTGCTTTTAATTTAGTTTCCTGAGTGCTCTGACCAGAGCGATGGGGAGGAGGTGGAGGTGGCCATGGGCATCTCAGTTGAGATCAGGGTAAAGGTCTCAAGGTGTTGGAGGAGGTCTTCCAGTGAGTGTGGCCTGGAGAGCAGGGAAATGCCCGGTGGGGCAGATGGAAGTGTGACTATGGAGCTCTAAAGGTTAATGATGTAAACCCTCTGTGCAGAAAACGTGAGGAAGCTCTGTGCCCAGCCAGGACATTTCCTCACTCCTCATGGATCCAAAAACCAGAGACAACAAGACAGCAGTCACAGAGTTCATCCTCCTGGGCCTGGTGGAATCAGAAAAGCTACAGGCTGTAGTGTTTGTGCTCTTCTTCTTTGCCTACCTGCTCACAGTTGGGGGTAATCTCAGCATCCTGGCTGCCATCTTGGTGGAGACCAAACTCCACACTCCCATGTACTTCTTCCTGGGGAACCTGTCGGCCCTGGATGTTGGGTGCATCAGTGTTACTGTCCCTCCAATGTTGGGTCGTCTAGTATCCCATACACGTACAATTTCCTACAATGCCTGCCTCACGCAGCTCTTCTTTTTCCATCTTTTGGCGGGGATGGATTGTTTCCTGCTGACAGCCATGGCCTATGACAGATTCCTGGCCATCTGCCATCCCCTCACCTACAGCACGCGCATGAGCCACGCAGTCCAGCGGATTTTGGTGGCCACATCCTGGGCCTGTGCCTTCAGCAATGCACTTGCCCATACTACTGCACTAACCACACTCGACTTTTGTGGACCCAGAAAGGTCAACCACTTCTACTGCGACCTCCCCCAGCTCTTCCAGCTCTCCTGTTCCAGCACCCAGCTCAACGAGCTGCTGCTCTTCGCTGTGGGTTTCATCATGGCAGGTGCACCTGTGGTTCTCATCATCACCTCCTATATCCACGTGGCGGCTGCAGTTCTGCGAATGCGCTCAGCCGAGGGCAGGAAGAAGGCCTTCTCCACGTGTGGCTCCCACCTCACCGTGGTCTGCCTTTTCTATGGGACAGGCATCTTCAACTACATGCGTCTGGGTTCAGAAGAGGCTTCAGATAAGGATAAAGGGGTTGGCATCTTCAACACTGTCATCAACCCCATGTTAAATCCACTTATCTACAGCCTCAGGAACCCAGATGTTCAGGGTGCTCTGAGGCGGGTGTTTGTGGGAAGGAGGCCACTGACCTAAGAGATTGGAGAATACCTTTGTCCCTGCCTTTTCTGGTTGGGAAAATTTCCCATGAAGGCAGTGACCAGTAGAAAAAAAATGTTTATATCATTTTCCTTATCTCCTGATGCCTAAGGACCAATTTTAGGAGTTTTCCCTACAAGGAAACCTTACATATTTATTTATTCGGTTAATGCTGAATTGCTTCCGTATTGCAGATAGTCTTCCAGAAATCTGATGAACAGAGTAGTAAAAAGTTTCTTCACTCATGTGCCCACCTGTTATAAGAGTACAAAATAAATATGCATCACACAGAATACACCACATGACAACCAGTGCTATAAAGGCAAATGAACACAGGGAACATGAAGTTATATTTTGCCAAACTAGGCCCCTAGGCAGGTGGCTTATTTTTGGCTATACACAATTTTTTTATATTTTCTCATTTTTATTTATTTACTTGTAAGCACAGAGAGAGAGAGAGGAGACAGACAAAGACAATGGGTGTGCCAAGACCTCCAGCTACAGCAAACTCCAGATGCATGCACCACTTTGTGCATCTGGCTTTAAGTGGGTACTGGGGGAATCAAACCCAGGGTGTTAGGCTTTGCAGGCAAGTGCCTTAACCACTGAGCAATCTCTCCAGCCCCCGTTCTACACAATTTCTGAATGGAGTTGAAATCTTAGCAGCCCTGGATATCTGAGAAGCCAGGTTCCATTACAGAACATCATTGGACTGATTCATTCTGCTGGGGATGTGAGATTCCCTCCAGATCAGAATGTAGAAGTGGGTTTGTTTTGATTTTGTAAGAGCATGGGACCAGTGCCAAGAATGATCTCATTCAACTGCCTTCTCTTCACCTCCGATAAATTGCTTCCTTTTTTCTACTGCCACATAAGAATCTCATGGATGTTTAGAGACACAAAAAGGATGCAAAGAGGGAAAGATCCCATTAGATAGAAATTCATTAATGCATGCAAGACACCTCCTTAGGTCCAAAGAGGAATGTGTCATCTCTCTCTTGTCTGTTTTTCTTACCTGGTCAGTCACTTTCTTCCCATATAGGATAAAACCTTTGATAAACAAACATTTACACTCAAAGTAAAATCTCAGAAATTCCAGTGTAGGCAAGCTGTCTTTCTAGTCTTATTCTTCTCTTCCAAGCCTTTTTGCTCAGAGATGTGTCTGAATGTTTTGAAAGTGAGATAGTTAGCTCTCTTCTTTCTCTCCTCCCACTTTATCACGGTCTTTTCTCCCTTCCTTCTTTTCCTCTTTCTTTCCTCCTTCCCTTTTTTCTTTCTTTCATAGAGTGATCTAATTATTCAAACAAATTCTGTATATACACATTAAATGTCTCTAAACATGGTTTTTAAATTTTAATTATTTGCAAGCATGTGGGGGGGTGCCCCAGGGTCTACTGTCACTGCAAACAAATGCCAGATTCGTGCACCACTTTGGTGCATCCGACTTTAGGTGGATGACTGGGACTCCTACCAGGGTTGTTACATTTTGCAAGTTAGTGTCTTTAACCACCAAGCTATCTTCCCAGCCCCCAAACTTTTTCACTTGTTTTGATTTGATTTGTCTGAAGCAGGGTCTCAGTCTAGCCCAGGCTGATCTGGAGCTCACTCTGTAACCCAGGTTGGCCTCACACCATAATTCTTTTTCTGCCTCAGCCTCCTGAGTGCTGGGATTAAAGATGTGAGTCACCAGACTTGGCATTAAACGTGCTTTATCTCTATTTGTACTACAACACCATTTCTTAAGTACATCGAGCAAGACACCCTGCATTGTCCTCCTCTCTCTGTCCTTGTTTGTCGTTATTCTGTTTCTCACTCTCATCCTTTGGTGATGCCTCTTTGTGTCTGTATTTAATAAAAGCATTTGTTCCAGGCTAACTTGAAGCATGTCCTCAGCCTGATGTTGATCCAGCCCTCAGCCCATTCATTGCTTATGCATAGCTTCTCTCCAGCCTCCCTGGGAGGACTACTGTTGTGGCTTAAATGTGACGTGTTCACCATAGAGTCATATGTTTGAATACTTGGTCCTCAGCTGGTGACACTGTTTGGGAATGTTGGGAGCCTTGCTGGAGGTAGCGTGTCACTGGGTGGGGAGGGGTAAGCATGGAAGTGTAATAGTCTAGCCCCACTCCTGGTTCACTCTGTGCTTTTTGACTGTTGATGAAATGTGAGCAGCCAACCTTTCTTTCCTGTTGCCACATCTTCCCACCATGATGGAGTGTATTCCCTCAGCCTGCAAGCCAAAATAAAGCCTTTTCTTCCTTAGACTGTTTCTTGGTATTTGGTCATGGCCATGAGTAACTATTCTAGCTGTCTACCCTGTCCTAACAATTCTACTGTCCTTTTCTGTGTGACCTCATGCTGGTCCCATGGCTTGACTCGGCTTCTCTGTAATGGCCTCTCTGAGTTAAGAGCCTAGAAGAATGAGCTCAGATGCAAGCGAAAAGAGAAGATGCCAGAGTAGGAGACAGGATGGACTTGGCTTGGAGCCGTGAAGATTAACTATGAAGGCACAAGGGAAATAGGGCAGGATGATGAGCAAAAAAAAAGTGAGAATGAAAGATAGAAAGAAGGGGAGGGTGTGATGGAGAATGGAGGTGAGAAAGGAGGGGAGAGTTCAGGATATGAAACAAGCCGGCTCGGGAATGTCAGTGGGATAAAAAGCAGATGTGGAGCACATGAAGAATGAGCAGGGGTGGAAGATGGAACTGAATTCATCCTTCAGAATCATGAAACACCAGTGTGGGACCTAATAGTCAACTTCTGCTCCTCTGATGTCATCGATGATCCCCACCCTCTCCCAAGGAAAAGGAAGAAATGGTTACATTTTCCTGAAGGCACAATGGTGTAATGTAATCTGGATGTTCCTCTGTAGTGTGTCCCCTGGGAGGTGACATTAAAGGACACAGACTGAAGGGGATAGAAAGAAGAGACGGAGAGTGTGCTGAAGTTCTTCCTTCCCAGTCAGCAGCCATTGAAGTCCTCAGCCTCTCTGACTTACAGGTCACACTGCCAACTACGGGTAAAGAATAAGGTGCAGTGCATCTCTTTCCTGTATTCTTTCCAGACACCTTGGAGCTAAAGAGTGTGTATGCTGCTCAAAAGGCAAAATCCTTAGGGGCAAAGCCAGGGCTGTGGTCTGTGCTTTCAGAATTTCCTCTCCTCTGCTGCTCTGTGGCCCTCTAAGGCTCCTGACCATGGGTGGCTTGTTTCCACCTCTACCTCAAGGGACAGGGAACAAGATGATCTCTTCACAGTTCTTCACATTTACTGATCTCTCAGCACATATCAGAAAATACTTTGAGAGCATCACTACTGTGTTCCCACTAACCCCATGAGCATTTAACACTGCTCTAACTAATCTTATCAATGACTCCCAAAGTCCCCACGCCTGACATTGCTCTTCTGTGTCCTGCCTATCCTCCAAGTCTAAGAGCCTGCTTGAAAAGGTGCAGAAGTTAAGGCTTGGGAAGCAGATAAAGTGTTTGCGTGCAAGCATGAGGACCAAAGTTGAGATCCTCAGCATCCATGGAGTGCTGGGCAGGCGTGGAAACCTGCCTGCCATCCCAGCACTCAGGAGGCAGATCAGGGAGATTCCTCAGGCCAAACCGGTGAACCTGGGGTTCAAGTGAGAGACTCGCTTCAGTAAAAAAAAGGTGGAGAGCTATAGGAAGACACTTACCAACAACATCCACATGTGCATGCGTGGGGGCACACTCTCGAGCACGTGTGTGCATGCACACACACACACACACACACACACACACACATACAACACACTTGCATGTATGGCATGCACACCCACACACACATGTACCACACACACACACACCCCACACACACACCACATACATATGCAAAAAAGAAGTGTAGAAGTTACATTTCCTCTAGGATTTCTCTCTTCTGTACTCCCATGTTTATTGCACAATTAAGATATATAATGAGGAGTGGAGAGATGGCTTACTGGTTAAGGCATTGCCTGCAAAGCAGAAGGACCTAAGTTCAATTCCCCTGTGCCAGATGCACAAGGTGGCCCATGTGTCTGGAGTTCATTTGTGTCCCTAAATGAAAACATAAAAATTATAATATACCTTATAGTGGAAGCACTCAGGCACCATCATTTTGTCAAGGAAATAATAATAATCCATGTGCTTCACTACACCAGACCCCACTATTCAGGTTAACTCCGCCTCAGAATTTCCTGTGTATTCCTCCAGGAGTTTATGCGTACATAAAATGCACATTGCTTATCTGTTCTGCAATCTGTTCTTTGTTTATTCTAAATATTATGAGATACAACATTTTACATGACAAAGATCAAAACCCTGTCTTGCCCATTTTATCACTAACACAGTAAATCATTAAATATATAAACCAGAATATTGTAAGTTTAATCTCTATTAAAACAATTTTGTGGTTTCCAATTTTCTTATAATAACAGATGTTGTGAGCAGCCTCCTTATTGAAATTATGTAGTTGTTTCCCTAGGATTAATTCTATTTTTTATTTTTTGAAACCAGGTCACACTATGTAGTCCTTACTGGCCTGGCACTCATTATGTAAGCAAGGGTGGCCTTGAACTTATAGCAACACCCCTACCTCTGCCTCCTAAAGGCTAGGATTGTAAGTATGCACCACCTCATCCAGCTGGATTAATTTTTTTATGTTTCTTGATATTTATTAATAATCTGTAAATTATTAATAGACAGGCATCAACAACTTGACTGATCTTAGCTATCCCATTTTCTAACCTACCCAATGACTATTCATAAGGTGGTTTAAAATGTCATCTTGGACCCCAAGTTTACACAATAAGTAAATCTAACTTATACAATTCATTCATTAAATCTTTTTATAAATAAACAAAAACTAAAACCATATCACTTTTCTTCAACTTTAAAAATATGTGCCCAAGTTGTTAAAATATGTGGAGGGTTGATAAGACACGGGAGATAATACTTGAAAGTGTCCCCATCAGTACTTGATGGATGGTCAGTACATTAGGTGCTGTTCTCACTGCAACCTAACACCTAGCAAGAAGCAACTTAAGGGAGGGAGGATCAGTAAAGACTACAGTCCATGATGGCAGGGAAGGCATGGTGATGGGGTCATGAGTGGTTGTTCGCATTGGATCTGCAGTCAGGAAACAGAAAAGAATGCTTGCCTGTACCTTTCCCTCCCTTTTGTTTAGTCTGGACACCAAGCTCACATTTAGGGTGGGTCTTCCTTCCCCTTGGGAATTGCCCTCTCAGACATACCCAGTGGGGAATGTATCTCCTAGGTAGTTCTAAAATCCAGTCAAGTTGACAATGAAGATTAACTATCAAAGGTCAAAACGTGAAACTGAAATGCACCACTTTTAAATCATTACATTTCAGTAGTCCTGTGATCTGTCTCACATCAAGATTTTCAAGGTGGTTCATTCTACTGTGGTTTTGGTCCAATCTTCACGGATCTAGGAGTAGACACTCCTGCAGAGACGACAGTGTGATGTTTTCATTTCTGCAGTGTGATCTGACTCCATAGGTACAATGGCATTTTAGTTTGCTCACCTATTCCACTGCATATTCTGATCCAATGACATCCAAGGGCTTCATCACCCTGACTGCATATGAGCCTATCCAAGGCTTGGCCTGGGATGAAGTCTGGACAATCAATAAATTGAGAGAAGTCCGTGGAGGAGACCGGGGAATGGCCATTTTTCTGGTTCTATCTTTTTTCTTATTTTCTCATCCATGATTTCTACTTCTGTGCTATCACAGTGCTTCTAAGATTAGATTAAGGTTTGTGGTGAGAGCCTGAACACAGTGAAAACCAGCAATCAAGGAAATAGGCAAGAAACCATGTTCATCCATCTCTCTCCGAAGAAAAAAATCCCATTCCAAATTTCTATACTAAAATAATACTCTATTGACGCTTGGTGTACTCTTTCAGCAAAGATTCTCCAACGGGCCACACCTGGACACCTAAGCCATCATCATAGTGATAACATCATGCTGGTGCTGACTTCTGTTGGAAATGGCTGATCGATCCTTTCACCATGTTGTCGATAACCATATGAATAATCCAAGTTCCACTGAGGATTTCCTCCACCTCGTCCTCTTCCCCATCCATGACCTCTTCCTCTTCCTCCATCTCTCAAGGAACCTCGGGTGTTGTCACCTTCGCTCCTCGCTTCATCTTGGTTGTCTTTCTTTTCTCTATCTCATCTCCAACCTCGTGGGTCATTTTTCCTATGATCATGTGCTTCAGGTTGACATCTAGAACTCTTCCTGGATCCAGGTCTTTCCTGACTGTCTGGTCTCACGTAGTCTAAATGTGGTCCCTGCTGTGTTTATTGGCTCTCCTTCACTGGTGGTTTCCCTGAGCCTCGTCCTCACTGATGTTTTCAGCAGGACCATCTAATTTTGCTTCTTGGTTTTCTTTGCTCTTGGTTTTGTTTCTCTTTTCAATTTTCTTTTCTTTTTCTTTTCTAATTTGCGGCTTTTTATTTCCTTGGATGGTAACACTCTGAGATCTGGTGTTCACTAATTCACATGGTGTTAGCCAATTCTCCATATCACTGAAATCACTACCTTTGTTGGATTTCTTAGTCTTAAGATTTTCCCACTTTTATAATTTGGGGAGAACTGAGCTTTGCCTCCAGGGTCTCCAGCAAGGACAGTGGCAGCGGCGGTGGTCTGATCCCCATGTAGGGACAGGTGCTGGGATTACAGGTTTGTGCCACCACACCTGGCTGGGGCCTTGTCATGGAAAGATCCAGAATCCAGTTGGGGAGAAGAGCACAAAGAGGAGCATGGGTCTTGCCTGCTGAAAAATCTGTGTTCCTAGTTTTCTGTGTTGGCCTTACAAGAGCCCACATTTACCTGAATCAGTATATCTGGTAGTATTTGTGTCCAACCCTAGAACTTGTGTAATCTTTCTCTAGCTCAGAATGGGGACAAGAAGGAGTTGTCCCAATACCTGGAAATTTGCATATATTCAATTTTTTTACCTGAAACTTAAGGGTGTTCATGGACCCTTTCAGAACCCATGCATTTTATGAGGACATCCTACTCTTCCCCCAACCCCAGTCCAGTTTTTGAGTGTTTTCTATTAACATCAAGTGGTGTGTGCCTGTGTGCACATGGGAGGCTGAGGCAGGAGGGTCCCCATGAGTTAGGTCAGCCTGGGCTAGAATGAGACCCTGCTTCAAAAGAAAAAAAAAACCAGGTCAGGCATGGTGGCACACACCTTTAATCCCAGCACTTGGGAGGCCAAGGTAGGAGGATTGCCGTGAGTTTGAGGCCAGCCTGAGACTACATAGCAAATTCCAGGTCAGCCAGGGCTAGAGTAAGGTCCTACCTCAAAAAAGAAAAGAAAAGAAAAATTAGCACATTCTGTTGCTCCCTGCACCATTTGTACCTAGGAAATACCCATCCAATTATCCTCTGGCCTTTAGAATGGATTTTCCAGGTTTCCCTCATAAGCTCTTTTCATAAAACATCAGGAAGAAGTAAGCTTTTTAGGTCCTAGGTCGGCACAGGTCCTAGGTAGGCACCTAGTCAGACCCTTCGCACGTTCTGGACTTTGGGAGTAAAGCCCATGTTATCCAGCAAGGCTTCTGGAGTTGAGTCCAGGAAACAGTCTGGCACTTCTTCAGTGACCACCCTCTCCTTCACTCCTTGTCGCCTCAGCTTGCTGTATAGTCAGATACTAAGAACAAGCTTATTTCCTTGATCCCTTTAAATCATATTTCCTATAATTTTGGTTCTTGGGGCCCTCAAAAACGACTGAAATGAGCTGGGTGTGGTGGCATATGTCTTTAATCCCAGGCAGAGGTAGGAGAATCCATATGAGCTTGAGGCCAGTCTGAGACAACATAGTGAATTCCAGGTCAGCCCGGGCTAGAGCGAGACCCTACCTCAAAAAAAAAAAAAGAGTTAGCGGTATAACAATGCCATGCAATGTGCCAGTAATGAATTAGCTCATTCCAGAACTAACCTGCCAGCAGCAATTATTCTTGCATTGTTGAGCACTGAGAAATCCCTCCAATGGAGCAGGACTCAAATCAAATCTGAGAGCAGTTGGTGACTCCCATAACAGATGTGCCACTATTGCACTGATAGGTACCTCTTGCCCAGCTGGCCAGTTGCATAGCTTGCAAGGTTTACAATTGGTTAAGACCACCAATGACTTTTCTCCACAGCAGGTTATGTTGCACCTGTCAACACTATAACAGCTAGTCAGCAGGTAGGAGGCATCCAGCTCAGTTCTAGGTTGATTTCTCAATGTCCTGCAACCAAAACATGTGATGTGTTTAGCATTAGGGTTTTAACATTTAGTCCTATTGAGCAACCATGAGCCTTGCCGAGACCCTGTATTGTTTTAGGGGCATCAGGGGTTTCCATGGACCACAGCTCACTAGGAGTGAAATTTTTCTGTAACAACCTATGGCTTCAAAGCACAGCATTAGTCACTCCCAAAGAGTACTTATGCCCAAATTATCTCCCCTTTATTACCTTATATATTTTTTTAATTAGCTAACAAAGAAGTGGGGTTCCTTGTGACTTATTCATAATATCTTTAGTTTGGATTAGTCCTCCTCCCACACTCTCTTCTCTTCTATTCCCCTCCCTTTTCCCCACATAGACCTTCCCACACCTAGAATTTCATTCCTTTATTTGCATATCTACTATACCCTTCCCTTAAACCCTCCCCTCTCCTCCATCCCTCATGAGACCTTTCTAGCTTCCTAACTACTGACTCTTATGCCAACTCACATACAAATCTAAAAATGTGAAGCTAAGATATGAAAGAGGGCATGTGGTATTTGACTTTTGGGGCCTGGATTACCTCACTTAGTATAATCTTTTCCAGAGCCATCCATTTTTACTAAATTAATATAAAGAGCTTAGCAGACTTTTAGAATTATGAACACTGCAAAAACATTTTTCATTGAGAAAAATTACTAGTAATCACAGTCCCACATGTCTGAAAATGTATGAACATCATAGAAAGGACTTACAAAAACCTAAATGGTGTAGGTCAGTCCTTCAGCACCGTGTGATACAGTCAAGAGACTTAGTAAACACAAAGTATTTAATGTTGCTGTTAGTACAACAAGAATACTGTTTCACATAAACTTTTATTGCCAATGGAAGGAGTATACTCTGAAATAATGACACACACCAGAGGAGCGTGAATGAACAGTAATTCTTTGATTGTCACTGTTAAGTATTAGTGCTATACATAATTGCATGGGATAAGCACACAAACATATCTATGGCAAATGTGGGGGGGGTGCTCACCTGGACATGCAGTGAGATTTTTTGCATCCCCACAAATGTACAGTCAGTGGTGCCATGATGGCATTATGATGTAAGGTCACTGATGATAAGATTTTTCAGCTTCTTTACAAGATGATGGATGGGCCCATTGACTATCCATCCCTAATTAAATCATTCTGTGGCATAAGACTTTAAAAAAAAAGGCATGAAAAGGCAACTCAAAACAAATTAACTTTAAAGCACAAAATAAAACCATTTTCCTCACCAACACCAAACTGAAGGTGAGGTTTCAGGGAGGGGAACAGTCATAAGGCATATGAAAGATTCAGACAGCAGAAACTTGAGGTAGGAAATTCTGGAAGACTCTCAGCAGAGGGTACAGAGGATATTTTCAATTTTTTTCTGCAGGAGTCACTGGTCCCAGGAGGAGACTTTGCCTCTGAAAATTCTGACCAGGGCCCCCTTCATGTCTTTGTTTCTTAGGCTGTAAATGAAGGGGTTCAGCAGGGGGGTCACCACTGTGTACATGACAGCAGCTGCCGTGTCCTCCACCACTGAGTCGGAGGAAGAGGCTGAGGGGCACAAATAAGCCCTGATCACTGTCTCATAAAACAGGGCCACCACTGCGAGGTGGGACCCACAGGTAGAGAAGGCTTTGCGTCTTCCCTGGGCAGAAGGGACTCTGAGGATAGCTGAAACAATGTGAACATAAGAGACCAGGACAAGCAAAAAGGGGATTAATATGGCTGCACCCCCTAGGAAGAGAAGCACAAGCTCGTTGACATGGGTGTCAGAGCAAGAGACCTTTATCAAGGGTCCTAAGTCACAGAAGAAATGTGGAATGATCTTCTTAGAGCAGAAGGAGAGCCTGAAGATGAGGAAGGTGTGCGTCATGGCCACCAGATTGGTCAGGGTCCAGCAGAAAGTCACCAGGAGCACACAGCGTTGGAAGCTCATGATCGTCGTGTAGTGCAGAGGGTGGCAAATGGCCACATAGCGGTCATAGGCCATCGTGGCCAGGAGGAAGTTGTCCATGTCCCCAAAGGTCAAGAAGAAATAGAGCTGCGCGAGGCATCCTTCGTAGGAGATGGCCTTGGTCTGGGTGTGGAGGTTCAGCAGGGCCTTGGGCACGGTGGTGGAGGTGAAAAGGACGTCTGCACATGACAGGCTGGCCAGGAAGAAGTACATGGGGGTATGGAGACGGGCGTCAGAGCCAATGGCCAGGACGATGAGCAGGTTCCCAGCCACAGTGACCACGTACATCCACAGGAACACTGGGA
>PVHP010038144.1:0-16996 GCA_004024765.1 Zapus hudsonius | reverse complement strand
ATGAAGAGCAGGGTGGGCGTCTTGGGAGGGATGCGATGGGAGGAAACTCTCAGAGAACATAGGGACACTGGCATCAGCTGAGAGGCAGGTGCCAGGAGACATACCCTAGGGCTGGGCATGAAGGGAGGAGCAGAGTGGACGCTAAGCCACCTCATGCCTGCATGCTGCGTGCCTGAGTCCGAGGGAGTGCTCCTTCTAAAGCCCCGATATCCTGACCCCTGCCTTCAATGGCTCCTCGTTGCTGCAGGAAAGACTCTAGAGTCTTTGGTGACCCTCCAAGACCAGCCTCCAGCGTGTTGTCCATGCTTCCTGCCACTGCCCAGGATCCCCAGTCCCCGATGCCCTCGGGAACCTCGATTCCACTTCACACAACTCTCTGGGGGTTCCTTCCCAGGCCATCTTCCAGGACCCTCCCTGGACCTTCCTGATCACATCAAGACCTGTGGCCTTGGATGGAAAGGCTCCTTCCCTACATGGTCCCCACAGTGCACTGCACGACGTCATCACACACTGACACCCACAGTGTTCTGCCACAAACCCGGCATCAACATATGTCCTTCCTTACCTCTGTGACAGGAGAGCCACAACGCGTCACTGTCGTATCCCCCACACCAGCCCCAGTGCCTGGAACATAGCAGAAGCCCATCCGTGCTTGTTTCCATGGGTGTCTTTATTGTTGACTTATTACATATTAAAACGGGATCCATACTCTCTTGTGAATGAAGTCTGGGTGAAGCATTTCCAGAGATCTGTTACTTCTCGTACATTGGTAAAAATCTCGAATCTAGATTTCAAAAAGAAATCCATAAAGTCTAGAAGTCTTCCCTTGAAAAATGGTAAATCAAAATGAATCAACCTGATAAAAACCATAGAATTTAACTGATGCCTTCTCTAATTTTAACAAAATTACAACAATCTACAGTATGTGCAGAGACATTTAAAGGAGTAATTTATACCAGGCAAAACAATAAATGAACTGATTATTTTATGAAATAAATGACTTAAAGACTCTACTGAAAAGTATAAAAGGGAACATGGACTACCTAAAAGCAAGATGGGTAAAAGACATAAACTAGCAATTCACAAAAGAAGAACTGCCCAGAGAAGAATGTGAGAAGACGCTTTGTGTCCATAATCCTAAGTATTAAAGCAATGCTAGGCAACAAGACTGAAGAGAGGGACCACGTCTGCCTTTGATCACGAATAAGGAAATAACCTTATATACTATCAGGAGAAGCATAAATTCACATAGAGCTTTAAAGAGAGATTGAAATATTGTTTAAATAGTGACTCAGCAAACATTCTTATACTCTCATTTTTAGGAATTAACCTTGAAGAAACTGCTTGTGAAAAATGCACACACACACACACACACACACACACACACACACAGAGCACATTTTTATGACAACACTAGTTAGAATAGCAAAAAAAAAAAAAAACAAAGGTGGGAATAACCATAGGCTCATCATACGGTGCTATGTAAATGACCTTTGGTTCATTTATACAATGTCTCTCCATACATACATTTTGAAAAATTAAATTAACATGCTCTGAGATGGAAACAAACCCAATATCATTTATGCATGTAAAAAGATAAAATTATGAAATAATTATACAAAATAAATTAACTGAAAATAAGAATGATAAATACTTATAGAAAGTTTAGCTGCTTCAAGCATTAGGGTGCCATTTGTGCCTTGAAATCAACCAATTTTTACATGACTGAATTGATGTAACAGAAAAATAATAGTATTCATGAAATCCTGAATTCAATGTGAATATTTCTTCTGGTATACCTGCAAATAAATGCAGACTGTTAAAATAAAAATATGGATGGGCTGTGGAAATGGCTCAGCAGTTAAAAGCACTTGCTTGCAAAGCCTGATGGACTGGGTTCTATTCCCCAGTACTCATGTAAAACCAAATGCACAAAGTGGTGCATGCATCTGGAGTTGGTCTGCAGTGGCTGGAGGTCCTGCCATTTCTTACTCTGGATGAGTGTCAACAACATAAACCCAAGGAATCATGCAATAGCCCACACTGCAAAGTATTTTACACAAGGTTGTAAGTGAAGACCTGGAAATTTCTACATATTCTACTCTTTGCAATAATGATAACAGTGAAGTATTCCTCTGTGCATAAAGTGCTTTATCATTTATGGAATTTTTATAGCTCCAAGAAGGACACATACCTCCCTCATGGCTACATGAGCCATCCAACCATGACCATCACATGCAGAGTCCAAACTCTTGAGAGCCTGGCGGGGGCGGGAGGATCATCTATATCTACTCCACTGGCAGCTTCCTAAAGGAACTACCTCTACTCATCAAACCACTGCCACCATGGGCCCAGTGAAGCCACAGCAAGGACAAGCCAGCCTCAGGAGGTGTCCAATATGCCTGCAGGCACTTCTCCTTTCAGGGCCCTTTTCACTCACAGAGGGCCAGAGGCTCTGAGGCTGGACAATGACTGACAGGGTTTACAATTGTCTGTGTGCCTGGGCTGTTGATGTCTCCACTGCTTACAGAGGGTTCTCTCAGAGCCTCCCTGCTGCAATCTGAGGCTACTTAAGAGAATGCATCTAAATAAATGGCTATCTGAACGTTGTGCAAAATCTTCAATGCACAATCGTTGCTCTGAGAGAGAGGAGGGAATGGAGGGTCGTCAAGTCTCTGTCTTTGGGAGCTGACAGCTCATTATTTTGAGACAAGGTGTCAAAGCTTGATCTCTTGGTCTTCCTTTTATTGACTTCACACACAAGCAAATGCATTTGGAAACTGAATCCAAGCACCGGGATCTCTCCCTGTGAGGATAAAACAGTTCAGGGAATGAAATTATATGCTAAGTCCTGATGAAGCTGCTCATTTCAGAGGAAAACCCGCAGGCTGACAAGGTCACTCGTCTGAAATGAGCTCAGAGGAACCATGAATAGGAGTGAGAATGATCGCTATGCAGTGAGTAAACCGAGGTACATCCCAGGAAGAGCAGGACAGCTGTCATCCATCCAATGCAGGGGCTTCGTGGTACTTGGGATGGGAAGAGGGTGGAGATGAATCCTGCAGTTCTCCAACAAGGGAACACAGAACCACTCTGTCCAGGGATGTTGGCGGCAGCCTTTGGCATCACCCCCTGTACACATCCAGCTGGAGGAATTCCCAGGAGTAATCAATGGCTCTTCTTTCCATTATGTACGTGTATGCCATGGATAATTCAGTTCTCTGCTAGATTCTTTTTCAAAACGTTTTCATTTACCAGAGAGAGAGAGAGAGAGAGAGAGAGAGAGAGAGAGAGAGAGAGAGAATGGTGCATCAGGGCCTCATGCCACTGAAAACAAACTCCGGATACATGGGCTATTTTGCGCATCTGGCTACAGGTGGATACTGGGGAATTGAACCCAGGCCAGCAGGCTTTGCAAGCAAGCATTTTAACCACTGAACCATCTCCCCAGTCCTCTTCCAGATTTTCTGGTAACTTAGAGTGGGCTATTTTAACCATTTCCTAGGCTTTATAGCAAAAAAAATATTAAGAATTTGTTAGGAAAAAATTTTGGAAGTCTCAGTTGCCCACAAGATAAGTGCCAAATTTGTGATTAAGTTATTCCAAAACAAACCAAAGTAAATCAAATGAAGAACTCTTAAGATAGTTTAGGGGCTGGGGAGATGTCTTGGTGGTTGGAAGTGCTTATTTGCCAAGCCTGCCAGCCCAAAACCAATTTCCCTGCATGCAGGTAAAGCCACAAAAAGTAGCTCATGTGTTGCAGTCAGCTTTCTAGTTGCTGCACAGAAAGAACCCAGACAAAAGCAGCTTGTGGAGGAATGGGTTTATTTGGCTTATGGACTCGAGGGGAGACTCCATCCTGGCAGGGAGAACGATGGCATGAGCAGAGGGCTGGACATCACCTCTGCCACAGCACCGCTGGCTTATAACTCCCAAAAGCCCGCTCCCAACAACACAGCTCTAGCAAGGTTGAAAAATCCAAACTGCCATCAGCTGAGGATCAATTACCCAGAACACATTCATTTGTGTGTGGGGGACACCTGGATCAAACCATGACACCATGTGATGGGAATTCATTTGCCATAGCAAGAGACTCTGCTATGCTGACATGCCGAGAGGGGGGGGCAAATATTTCTTTTAAATGGTGGCACCATATCCAGGGGTGATATCGGAGATGACGTCTGGCACCGTGTTCCTGAAAGTGCCTCATGGCAAAAAAAAAAAAAAAAGCCACCATTGTTAGGATACCTTCAGCTGCAAACAACTGAAAACCTAAACTGACACTTCCCTAGAAACAGGAAGTTCAGAGACCAGCAGTCCCTTACTTGACTTCGATCATTATGTGTTGGCTTCACCTTCCAGCCAGTAGCCAAATGGCTGTGATCAGGTGTTCTGGGCTGGATGTGAAGTTGTGATTTAAGCTGGTAGAGTTTGGGAAGATGGAGCCTTGCTGGAAGAGGTGTGTCTCTGGGGATGGACCTTCAGGTTTATTTTCTCAACCCACTGGGTGTTCAGAGCTTGCTCAGTCTTGCTGCTCCCTCCCAGATAACGTGACAAGATGAGATGCCCACCTTCCACTCTGCCATGCTTCCCAACATGATGAGCAGAGAGAGGAACATAGTGAACTTGGATGAGCTCTTTAAAGCCAGTTTTTAAATATCAGTGAGTTACGGTTTTAACCCTAGCAAAACCAGATCTATCAACCTACTGAAAGGAGGTGAATCGGAATTACGTTTATGACAAATTAAGATTACCTGTTTACATGCTATTAAATTTAAAAATTTTAGCTTGCTGTAAGTCTTCGTGACATCTGGTTGTCCCTTGATTTTTATATTCTTTTTTGTCTCACAAAAGTCTAAATACTTATATTTATGCTCATATGTTAATGTTGCTCTCACTTTTGCTCAGAGAAGCTTCTCCATGAGGTGTCTCAAAACTCACCATAGTGCTGAGAAGAAGTGACAGTGGAGTGTCCAGCACTAAGTGAGACATCTCTCTCACACCCTCCAAGGCTCAGGAACCATTGTGGAAGAGGTGGTAGAAAGAATGTGAGAGCCAAAGGAAGAGAGGAGTGCTTACAATGCTGGCATCCAGACCCAACATGGCCTTGACATTCATGACTCATAGGGGCTGACGACTCACAGTCAGTGTGTCCTGTGCTGAGAATCCACACGACAAGCATAGATGAATGAATACCTCCTAAGGTATCCTTTGATCAGAAAGTGCGTGGGGAAGAAGGAAGGAGAGGAGGCAGGCAGGGGAAACCACGGACTGCAAACCCACTCAACCTTCACAAACATTCTGCTCAGGGAATCAGGGAATCTTAATTAAAAGTTAGACCATGTTCATTTCATGTGCACATTTTAATTTAATCACCAAAAACAAAAACAAGAAGTATTCTCGTTCCAAAATAAATTCTATCAAATATGAAATAAAGATAGGAAAGCATCTTTCCTTCTAAAATCCAGGGAAGTGCATACTTGATTGACGGCTAAAAAGGCAGCTAGAGTCGTTTTAAAAAATAATAATAAGGAGCTCGAAATGTAAACTTCAATCTTGCAATCCAAAATGCTCCTCATCAGCTAGGCCTTTATTTTTGGTTCAATATGTAAAATATGGTTTTGTTTTTGTTTTGCAGTGCTGGGGATTGAACTGAAGGCCACTGGGTTGTAAAATATCCAACCCAATTATAAGAAGTAAAAAAATCTCATTAACCTGAAAGATAGATGCAGTGTGAATAATGGTTTTACCCCAGCCTCAGGAAGGGCAATATTAAATCCTTTCAGGTAAACGATGAAGCTAAGGAAAGAGCTACTTACTCAAGCTCTGAGGTAAAAGATTTCAGGCTGAAGTTCAGGATCATAGTTACAATTTGTGACCACGTAATTCCCCTTTGCTCCTACATGGTTCTGGGGAGGGTGTGGATAAGGTCTATTTGTATTACCCTTGGGAATTTTAGTTCCATGAACTCCCAGAATTATTCCACTAATAAAGCATGTCAGGCTTTCAAGTGGACAGACTTCAGCTAAGACAGAGACTGAAGGATGTAAATGAGATATCAAATAAGAAAGGAAACAAAACAGTTATACAGAAAGAAAGCCACATAGTCAAAAGGTAGAAACTTGGAGAAAGAGGAGGGTTCTCTGAGTCATCAGATACAACCATTCTCCACAACGTCTCAAGGTTACCAGAGAAGGAGGAGACACTAAGCACTGAGAAGGCCAACTGGAGTCAACCGGGCAGTAATGCTCTCTGAATCTAACGTGCCGTGGAACGTCGCCACCTCAGGCCTTTGCTTGTGTCCAGCAGGACGCCCAGCTGAACCAGGGAATCCAAGAGTAGAACAATGCAAAGCTCTTCCCATCTCTGGGTAATTCAACACGCTTCTTCAATTTCCTTGAAGATGCTGAAATGCTTTCCTCGGGAACCAAAAAGTGGCTATTGCTTCATCATTAAATAGGAGCCAGGGTATGATTGATGACACCAGTCTGGTGCTGTTTTGTTCTGTTTGGGGCAAGGGGAGTGCAAATCCAAGATGGCGAGATGAAAGAGAACACAAGTCCATTTCTGTTCAACCAGGAAGCTTCTCAACAAAGTGATGGATCTTTGGACTTTGAAGAAACCTAGGATGTTAGAGTTGGGTGTGGTCAAAAAAGAGAGGGAAGGCCACTCAAGAGAAATGGAAATTTTCAGAACAAAATTCACTGCAAAGTGTAAAGACAAGACTTCTTAATAGGAAATTGGGTTTAGTGACAAAGGTACTCCCATTGTGGAGGAAAGCATTTAGGTTTTAGCTGTTGACACCAAAATAAGAGTACCAGAGCTCTCTACCCACCCCCTCACCATCCCCCACACCATCCTCCCTCTCCCACCTGGCCATGCTCCAGCTAGGCTGGGATTCTGGAATTACTCCTGATATGGTGATTGAGATTCCAAAGAGTTCCCTCCAGCATCCCCCACCCACCATGCTTGTACGCCCTGTCTAGGTCTGAGATCTTAGACTCCCTACCTACTATTACAGTAATTTACCAGCCTTTCCACACCTTCGCTAAGAGAATTCTTCCACACCACCACCTGTTAACCCTGGACAGACACAAATTCAAAGTCTCCCTTCCCAGAGTCCTATTCAGGATCTTCCCCTTTCTTCATTTCCCCCAAAAGGCTTTAAAATCACTCTTCTTCCATGAGGCCATTCAAACTTCCCTCACTCTTGCTCCAAACTCCATCACTGGCTTGGAGACCCCTTGCAACTCTCGCTCTCAGCTTGGCCATTCTGTCACCTGGCATTAAATAAAACCTTGGGCCTCTGTTGCACACCTGACACCCGAGGGATCCACACGGTCCACCCTTGCCACTGTCTCTCCTTACCCCACATGCTCTTGGGTGATCCTACCTGTTCTACTTCTTTGGGAAGGCTCCACCCTCTTCAGCAACAAGTCACCGGGAAACTCCAACTGCCATTGGCTCAAATCGACTCATGCAAGTGACCTTGTCAGGGGAAGGAGCTCAACACTCTCCCATTCCATGTGACAGTGGTCACTGGGGAGAAGAGGCAGCTACATGGATAAAAACACTTTTCTCTGATGTCAGGTCATCAGGAGACGGAACGGATGATGGTGCACATCAAGTTCAAGTCCAACCCCCTCACCTTGTCTACCCAACCCCTGGCCATCATCTCTAGGACTTCACCCTGCCTCCCCTCAACCCTCCAGGTCTCTCTTGACACCCTTCTCCAACATGAGGCCAGCTGGACCAAAGGCTGTCCTGTCCTGACGATTACTTTCTTCACAGCTGGCCTTTCTCATCTTGTTAGCAGCAAGGGATGGCTAAGCTGACCCTGACCACCAGGAGTCCAGAAGAGGTCATCCACTCTGTAATGAGACCTCTGTTCTATCTGACCCCACCTCAAGTGTGGTCATCACTTATACCCTTAGGGTCACAAGAATCCAAATATTCTTTCTTAATAATTTTATTTGAGAGAAAGTGCGGGTAGACCAGGGCCTCTTGCTACTGCAGCTGAACTCCAGACACCAACTTGTGCATCTAGCTTGACATGGGGGTTGGTAAACAGAACCCAGGGCTTTGCAAGCAAGTGCCTGAAACCACTGAGCCATCTCCCCAGTCCAAGAATCTAAATATTCTTTGTGGTGGTTGAGTAAGGTGTCCCCCATAAATTCATGCATTCTGAATGCTGTGACCCCAGCTGGTAGTGATTTGCAAGGTGTAGCGTTTATAAAGGAGTTGTGTTATTGGGGATGGGCTGGTAGCCAGCTTCCCCTTGCAAGTGTTAGACACTCTCCTGCTGCTGTTGTCCACCTGATTTTGGCCAGGAGGTGATGTCTAGCTTCTGCTCATGCCATCCTTTCCCTGCCACGATGGAGCTTCCCCTTGAGTCTGTAAGCCCTCTCATCAGCTGCCTTTTTTGGGTGCTTTGTGCCTGAAATGAGAAAGTAACTTACCATTCTTCAACTTCCTTTTCATCGTCTTGATTAATTGAGCATTTCAACATAATTTTTTTAAATTCCAGGCACTAGGGTCTGCAACATGATCTCCCTGCTTTTCCAAAGCTTCTTACAAGTCAATACTGTGTGTCGTGGATAGAACCACAGTGGACAGATCCACGCTGTGCTACCTATGGCTCCTATTCTAACACAACCTTCTGTCAGAGCCTCTTGTTCTCCCTGACCAGCCTCACCCAGCACAGCTTCACTCTCGTATCCAGATGGGTGACTTCCATGTCTGCTCTCTAGAGCATAAAACTTTCATCTATTTTTTCAACTTTCTAAGTATTTATTTATTTACTTGTGTATTTGAGAGAGAGAGAGAGAGAGAGAGAGAGAGAGAGAGAGGAGAGAATGGGCAAGAGCCAGGACTTCCTGCCACCACAAACTCCAGACACATGTGTCACCTTCTGTATCTGTCTTTACCTGGGTGAATTGAGCCCAGGCCATCAGGCTTTGTAAGCGAGCACCTGTAACTACTGAGCCATCTCTCCAGCCCTGTTATTTTCAACTTTCTGTGCTGTCAGCTGTCTGACATGACCCTGAGCCATCTGTCTTTGCTAGGAGTCCTTGGAAGCAGGCTCACCTGGAGGTCCAGCTGTGCTTGGTTAGAGCACCTGTGAAGGAGGAAGGGCTGCAGGATGGGGGCAGGGGGACGATGAACTCTGATTCATCCACAGCAATGTCTCAGGGAGCTGAGCTGAGCCACTAGGGCAACGGGCTACCCAGCCCTTGCCTGTCGGCTACCCACAGGGAAATCATATCCTTAGCGCAGATCCATCCGTCTCTGTCAATTCCTGAGCTGTGGCAGCCATCTTCCCAGAGGCAGGGAAATTGTCCTGGGGATTTGAGATCTTTGAGAGTGACATATCCATCCTTGGCTCTTGTTTGGGCTCTAACCCAAGAGTTGGGGTGCCTGTGCTCACAGTCACATGAAGGTCCCCGAGTCAGTCAGTGGCCTCCAGGTTTTTGTCTACACAGACCATAGAGCGCAAAGTTTAGAAAGATTTTATCATAGAGCTTAAGAGAAGGAAAGGAGACAGAGCTCTTGAAAAAGACAGAAGGTCCCAGAAGTGAGAAAATCCTCCTGGAGTCTGACTGGGGTCTCTTAGGGGAATTTGCTGGATGAAGCTGAGCTGCTCAGTCCGTCCCGTGTCTAGGCGCTGTATCACCGTAGTCCTGTTTCCTGTCTGATCTCCATGGAGCTCCTTTAGGGAAGAAGAGATGACGGAAGA
This sequence comes from Zapus hudsonius, assembly GCA_004024765.1. NCBI lineage: Eukaryota > Metazoa > Chordata > Mammalia > Rodentia > Dipodidae > Zapus > Zapus hudsonius. The sequence goes on along the minus strand of PVHP010038144.1, from coordinate 7,260 downwards.
CCACATACTGAGAGTCTTGCATCCTCCTTGGTTTGGTTTGGTTTGGTTTTATTAAGTAGTAACTTTGTCTGGACACATCATGCGTTGGCACCACTTCCCTCCTTCCTGCCCCCATTCCACTGACGACCTCCTCAGTGGGATTGCTGGCACTGACCTTGGGTTGTGGGTTATGAGTTTCGAGAGCAGGAGTCAGTCATTGGGGGGAAGCCTCTGGATACTCTTTCCTGTCCTATGGCTCTTACAATCTTTCCACCCCCTGTTCCACAAAGTTCCCTGAGCTTTGGTGGGTGTGGTTTCGGTCAACTTTAGTGTTGAGTTCTCAGCAGCTTCAGGATGGATTTCTGCTTAGATATGTTTTGAGTGTCCTCAGTGTCTGTCTCCATCACCTCGGCGCAGGTTTTCAGGCTCACCTTGGGATCAGCCCTCTTGGTCATCATGAAAACTCCTCTGTGGTTTCACCTGGACCCTGACTGACGTGGGAGGGATGGCTCATCTCCTGCCAGGGAGTCAGGCATCTTTTTTATCTTGTTGATAGATTTGAGTTTTCCCTGCCTTCTGTAAAAGAAAAACAGTTTTTCCAAGGAAGAGTGAGATCTGCATAGGTTAAAGGGGATTAAGCCAGTTAATTAAGAGAGATTTTGATGGGTATAGCCGCTCTTTTGGCCCAAGACTAGTGGGAGCTTCTCATTAGAGTCCATTCAGAAGTTGCAAGTGTACTAGTGTGATACTTAAATGGGTTGTGTCCAGAGAGACAGTGCCACTACCTATGTGTGGTAAATTGAATATAAATGTCCCCTGTGGCCTCAGTTATTTTTGATGAAGCTTCCTACTTAGTCCCCAACAGGTACCGAGAGCCCTGCTGAAGAGGTGTGTCACTGACGGAGGGTCTTAAATCCAAGCCTACAGTGTGCTCGGAGCCAGCTCAAGCTCTGGCTGTTCTTTCTCCCTTTTTCTCTGTGTTGTGGATGAATGATGCAGTGGGCCAGCTTCCTCCGCCATGATGAAGAATACCCCTTGAAACGGTAAGCCCGAAATAAACCCTTTCCTCTCATAGGCTGCTTTTGGTTGGGAGTTTCGTCCCCACAACAAGAAGATAACTACAACACTCTGGAACCTGAATCCTCCCTGGACATCATTCTAACATCCCAGGGTACGCCACAACATCCACCTGGGGCATAGGTGCTGCTCCAAGAAGCATTATCATACAGGAGTAACAATGATGCCATGCAGATGAAAAATGTAACACATTTGAAAATAAACGTCTTCAAATAAACGCTGTATACATGAGGGAAAGTGTGCACTATCCTCTGTCCTTTGACATCAATTGGTAGAAACATTAATAGGAAAATGAGCAGTGATGTAGAAATTGTGAGATCTGAAAACTAGATTGGATTTTTCAGTTTCTACTAATATAATTGAGTTAAGATCCTGAGCAACCTAAGTTCTCCATTTCCTCACTCACAAGAGTACTGAACACTTCCTCCTGGATGTCTCCAAGAAACCACAAACTCAACAAGTCCAAAACCTACGATCCATTCAGTGATCAAGGTAAGAAATCCTCTTGGACCCTTGCTTCTTCTACAGAGCCTTTCTGGGTTTACTTCCCAGATGGCTCCAGAACCTCGCTCACCACCATCCATGGACCTTTCTCCTTCTTTGGACTATTAGTGAGTCTTCCCCACTATTATCCTGTGTTGATTCTCTCTGTCCCACCCATTCTCCAAGGATTATTAAGATTTTATTCCAACATCACACCACACACACACACACACACACACACACACACACCCCTCCATTTTCCCCCACACAGCCAGAGTAATCAAAAAAAAAAAAAAAAAAAAAAAAAAAAAAAACCCTAACCCTCCCATGCCTTGTTGAACATGCTATCTGAAGCAGGATGTGGCTGGCTTTACCTGAAATAAGGTTCCTCCTCCTGCTTCTCTTCTTCCTCCTCCTCCTCCTTCTCCTCCTCCTCCTCCTCCTCCTTTCTCCTCTTTCTCCTCCTCCACCTGATACCAGGATGGCCTTCCATTATTCATCTCTCCACTACAGAGCGCCCACCTCTGCTTTGCTCTCTGCTTGCATTCTTCGCTGGTAAACATCTATTCCCCTGCCATCTCCTCAAGAAAGCATCCTTCCAGGAGAGAAAACATTCTAAGAAGATACATTTGTACTTAGAAAAGAAGAGACATTTGGCTCTCTGACAATGGACCTTAAAGAATTAGAATTTCCCCAAAGTCTCGTGGTGGAAAAAGGAAAAGGCTGGCCCCCAAAAACGAGGAAAGGAGCCTGTCTCCCAAGAAAAGATTCCACACAGTGCTGGCAACTTGCACGACAGACCGGGAACCAGGAGCTGAGACAATGTGTCAGTGATGGATGAATGGATGGGACCAGACCTTGAGCCAGGCTGCTTAGTTATTCACAGCACTGCTCTCTGTTTAAACCTAAGCCTCGTTTTAAGACCCTAACGATGGGCTTGGGTGGGGGAGGCATTAGAACTCTGTATTTGTTCCTCTTTATATTGGTCACACTGAATGATTTTCTTTCTCTTTCCACCATTGCCTGTCTCTTTAATTAGCATAGGATGAAGGATGCCCCCCCTCTAGCCTGGTTAGAGCTGTCAGAGCCTAGATTCTAACAAGCTGTTGATGAAACTCAGAGAAGCCTTTCTGAACTCAAACTAGATTGAGCCCTGGTTATAGCCCTTCAGAGCAGCGTGCTTCTCTTTCTGATGTTTCTCAAGTTCACAGTTATGTGGGTGAATGTCACTTGCCCAACTGAGATGACTAGCTCACAGTGATACTAGATGCCAGTTTTGCTGCTGCTACAACCCCACGGAGGTCACAGCCCTGGTATAGGAAGGAGAGAAGAGGGAGGAAGAAAGGAGGAACAAGGAAAGGGAAAGAAGAAGGGAGGGAGGAAAGAAAGGAAGGAAGAGGGAGGAAAGGGGAAAGGAGGGAGAAAAGGAATGAGGGGAAGGAGAGAAACAGAAAGATGGGAGGAAGGAGGGAAGGAAGGAGGGATGAAGGAGGGAAGGAAAGAAGGAAGGAAGGAGGAAGGAAGGAGGGAAGGAAGGAAGAAAAGGAGGGAAGGAAGGAAAGGAGGGAAGGAAGGAAGGAGGGAAGGAAGGAGGGAAGGAGGAAGGAAGGAGGGAAGGAAGGAAGAAGGGAAGGAGGAAGGAAGGAAGGAAGGAAGGAGGGAAGGAAGGAGGAAGGAAGGAGGGAAGGAGAAGGGAAGGAGGGAAGGAAGGAAGGAGAGAGGGAGGGAGGAAGGAAGGAGGGAAGGAAGGAGGGAAGGAAGGAAGAAAAGGAGGGAAGGAAGGAGAGAAGGAAGGAAAGGAGGGAAGGGAGGAAGGAAGGAAGGAAGGAAGGAAGGAAGGAAGGAAGGAAGGAAGGAAGGAAGGAAGGAGTATTGTGGCTAATCTTGTCAACCTTCTCAGCCTCTGGGCATGGGTATAAGAGTTTATTGAAGTGGGAAGGCCTACCATAAATGTGAGCAGCACCATCTGATGGACTGTGGTTCTAGAATGAATAAACAGAGGAAGAGAGCTGAGCACCAGCATCCATGCTCTCTGCTTCCTGACTGTGGACTGGATGTGGTCAGCTGCTCCAAGCTCCCGCCACCATGACACTCCTTCAAGAAGAACTGAATCCCCTCAAACTGCAAGTCAAAGCAAACCCTTCCTTCTTAAAGTCACGATGGTCAGCTGTTTGATCACAACGATGAAAAAGTGAAAAAAAGAACAGAGAAGAAAGAAGAGAGGGAGAGAGACCGAGGAAGGGAGGGATGGAAGGAAAGAAGGGAGAGAGAATTTGAACCATTTAAATTTATTTAAAAGTGCTGCTTCCTCATCTGTAGCATAACGATAACTATTATTGTTATTATAGAAGCATTGCAAAGATTAAATATGATGCATGCAAAGCACCTGTAAGATGTTTCATATAGAGTAGATCCTAAATAAATAGCACCACTATTAGAATGAATTTAATAAATAATGGGTCCCTCTTCTCTCCTCATTTCATAGCTGTCTGGGCTACAGTCCCAGTGAACGCTGTTAAGTACTCATCACAGACCATCCAAGATGTCCTATGACTTGACCACGTGTCCCTCTCCTGACTTGTTTGGTCTCCACAGCCGCACCCACACCTCCCTCAGGCTGAAGCTACTGCAGCCGGGAGTTTGCAGGGAGGCCCTCCGCTGATAAAATGCAAAAGGCCCATCCTCTGCTTTCTGAAGCCTAAGTCACACTCTAGGGTTCTCTGATTCCCAAGCTGAGGAGGAAATTGCCTAACTTCCCTAATAAATCTCTGACACACAGATCCCTGTCTCAGGGTCTGCTTCTGAGAAACGCATCCCAGGAAAGATGCCACCCTCCTCGGTACAAGGAGGAAGAAAGACATCTCACTTACAGACCCAAGAAAAAAGCAGCTGTGCAGAGTTGGGTGAGCTGAGCCGTGGGTTCAGGGTGCGGGTCCTCACCGCCCCGTCTCCCAGGTCACACAAAGCAAAGGTCACAGCCCGTCCTTGACAAGTCATCCCCTAGAGATTCGAAAAGCAGAGGCTCTGACCATTTCGCAGCTCCTCTGTCTGTGACACTTTAAAACTAACAAGTCTCACAGGGAGTTGATGGAGATGCCTATGAGAGCATCTGACCAAAATAGTGTTAAGCTTCTCTGGTTTTATCCAACCATTATCAAGACCATGGTGACAAATCCCGACCAGCACCTAGTGGAACAGAAAACAGAGGCCACTGTGTCACAGGAATGCATAAGCACATGTCATAAGCTGTCTCTCCCACCACTGGACTGATGTCATCCTTTGTTCCTGTCCGCTCATTCACACTCAGCCATTGAACACCCAGCTCTCTCAGTGGGAAAAGGGATACAGACAGACAGGTGAAACCATCTGTTGTGGTCAGCTTTCTAGTTGCTGCGAAGAAAGAACCCAAACAAAAGCGGCTTGTGGAGGAATGGGTTTATTTGGCTTACGGACTCGAGGGGAGACTCCATCCTGGCAGGGAAAACGACGGCATGAGCAGAGGGTGGACATCACCTCTGCCACAGCACTGGAAACAGCGGCAGGAAGGTGTGCCAAACACTGGCAAGGGGAAGCTGGCTTAGAACCCCCAAAAGCCCGCCCCCAACAACACAGCTCCATTGAGGTTGTAAAACCCAAACTGTCATCATCTGAGGATCGATTACCCAGAACACATTCATTTGTTTGTGGGGGACACCTGGATCAAACCATGACACCATCCTTGCCACCTACCCTGCATGGCCAGAGGCTCGAGGACATATGAGAGGTCATGTGACTTTGGCGGGGTAGCAAAGGAAGGCACCCTGCAAAAGCTAAAAGAAGGAGAGGAGAAAGCACAGTGAAAGACAGCCGCGGGAGGGGTTCTTAGGCAGAAAGAAGAAAACACGAGAACCAAGCAGCAGCTGAGAGGCTTGGTGCACAAGACCATGAGGCAAAGTGAATGTGGTAGAAAGAGACTCCAGAGCTGTTCAGGAGCCACCAACTGCTGGCCCTGCTGCTGTCCCCTGCCTGCCCGAACTGTCACCTCTGAAACCTGGTTCTCTCCATGTGGGCCCTTCCTGGTTCCCTCTGCCTCTAACTCATGGATAGAGCGACCAATCCCATTAGGAATTGATGCAGAGCCCAGCCAGAGCAGTGTGGTGATGGAAGGGCAGACCCCAAGCAGGGAGGCCGAGGGGACTAGCCAAGCAACCTGTGGTCCAACTGCAGACAGATGTCGCCTATATGGGCGAGGTGGGAATGAGGCCCCTTCGCTCCAAAGGTAAATGATAGAAACGCTCCTAAAATATGCTTCTGTTTGCTGGCCAGCCTGGATCAGACCGTTCCAGAGAGCACTTGTTTTTGTTGTTGTTTTTCTTAATGCCACAAGTGACATTCAGCTGCAAGGCTAAAAAGCTTTGCCAACAGTAACCAAAATAAACGTAAAGGACTCTCCCTGCGTGCCGTGCGCAGTGACGAGGGAAGGGCAGGGAGCGGAGCTCAAGAGCATCCTTCAGACGTGAAAGCCAGTCTGGGAGAGGAAGGCCCATGAGATGCAGAGCTCTTGAAAGGCAGTGGTATCTTCACCCATTAGTCCACTTAAAATGCTCTCACTGCGTCTCAGAGACACTGCTGACTTCAGAGAAGCAAGTGACAGAAGCGGGAGCTCTGCAGCCTGTGTGTCCAAGGGGGTCACATTCTCCCAGCCCTCAGCATGGGCTTCACAGGAAGCTAACCTGGAACCCGCTTCTGCTGAAAGCCACCAGCCACAACCGAACCCAGACCACAGGGGTGAGGGTGGAGGTCCATGAAGGTTAACAGAAAACCATGCTCCTGAGCAAGTGGAGGAAACAAAGGCACAATAAGAATGCCATGGAAATGCCACATCTTCAAACACACTGGAAGCTTAAAAATAATTCTATGAAGATGCCAAGCCTTCCAACTTGCTAGACGTTTAATAAAAAGCGAAAGAAAAGAAAATGAGAACAGGGGTTTGCTTGGGTCCAAAAGAAAGGCTGCCAGGCTCCACTTCAGGTTTTTAGAGCTCAACTTCTATTTTTAATCAAGGTTGCTCACTTTACCTATTTAAAAAAAAAAAACGCTTCTCGCAGCAGACACTCATAACTGGTCAAAGTGTTGTGAGCAGGCAGACATTAGGCTTAGAGGCCAATGAAGGAAGGATCTGGAAACAGTTGAAGGGGACAAACCGCTTCCTCCTGACCAGAGGAATGCAGTCCTCAGGCTCTGGAAGCCTGTCAATCACTGGTCTGTAGCCCTCCCCTCCCCCATAGACTTGCTAAAGAGGTGAGAGAAACAACCTCTTAACAGATAATGTCAAGTAGCCCCAAGGCTGAATTTGCCCTCTTTTCTGATTTCTAACTGAAAAACTGTAACTTTTTCTTTGCTTTTCCTTTCTCTTGTTTGGATGCCACCAAAAATTCTAAGCACATTTTCCCTGACACTTTGAGGATTTTATTACCAATTCCAAGCCCCTGAGCCAGAAACTCCCTCTCTCTTTTGGGGAACGCTCCCACCCTCTCAGGAGTCTTTTTCTATATGTTCCTTAATAAAGTCGACTTTTACCTTCCCCACCTCACTGTCCAGATGCCTTAATTCTCTGGATGGGACACAAACTCAAACGCCTTAGCCATCTGGGCAGAGAGGGGCTTCATGGTTCTCAAAATCCCACAACAAAAGTGCTGAAAGCAAGAGGCTCTTGAGTGCTCAGCCCTAAATATGACATCT
>PVHP010038143.1:0-16984 GCA_004024765.1 Zapus hudsonius | reverse complement strand
GAATTACAAAATCTCAAGTACAATCCAGAGAACTGGAACTTCCAGCACATTCTCTCCTGTCTTCCAAGCATCCTCCACCCACAGAGCTCCTCCTCTTCTCCGTTCTGTCTGTTTAATTTCTCTTGAGTCCAGAATGTCACATTGGTTTAAATGACAACATGTGACATTCTGCACGCTTGCTTCATCCCCGAATCTGCCTATGCTGACTGATCGTAGGATGGAATGAGGAGAGGTGGGTTTGACAGCCAGAACACTTTCTTTTTAATAAAATCAGATACACAAGTCACAAATAGATAAATAGGGGCGGCAACATAGCTCAGTTGGTTTTGTGCTTGCCCAGATGAACAAAGCCCTGAATTCTATCTCTAGCAACACAGAAACTAGGCATGCGTAACACTCACCTATAATCCAAGCACTTGAGAGCTGGAGGCACAGTTCAAGGTCACCTTGGGCTATACAATAAGTTTGAAGTTAGCTTGGGACACATAAAACTCTCTCTAAAACAATAATAAAGGATAAATTGATCATCAATATATGTTTGTGGGTTAAGTAAAATTTTGTTGACTAGATATAGGTTTATTATTGAGAATATTGATCTTAAACACTAGTGGTCAATTTTGTCTTCATGTACATACATCCAGCTCCACACTGACCTCATTGTCTGTCTCATTTTATCTTTATAACCCCTTTAGATAGATATGCTGACAGCCTCACTTTACAGATGAGAAAACCCAACATTTAGAAAATAAAAGCTCCAGCACTGGGAGGCAGAGGTAGGAGGATCACCGTGAGTTCAAGGCCACCCCGAGACTACATAATGAATTCCAGGTCAGCCTGGGCTAGAGTGAGACCCTACCTCGAAAAACCAAAAAAAAAAAAAAAGTATAAAAAGTTACCCAAGTTAGAAAGTGGCATGGCCAGCGTTGAAGCCAGCTCCCCTTCTAGCACTTTCCTCCAACAGCATTCCTCTGTACCTGGGATGTGGGATGTGGGGGCAGTGGTCGGGGGCTCTGGACAAGAGCCTTCATGCCTAATGTGCATGAACGCTGAGCAACAGACCTCCAATTGCAGTAGAGAGAACTGAGAAGCAGGTTAATTTTCCTGCCAAAAATAACAAAAGCTGAGTACAAAAAAATAAAAATCACTGAAGAAACCTAAGGGGAGGGACCCTAGGAAGCGGTCAACTGTCAGCCCTGGGTGGTCCCTGGCTCTGCAGAGCCCAGGAGGCCTTGTGAATGAACTCCAAGAGGCCAGAGTGGCAGCCTGGACACCCTGCGCAGCCCCTGCCCCGTGGTAGGTGAGGCCGAAGGACTGCTCTGCGGTGCCTGCTGGGCCAGTGCGGTTGCTGCCAGCTTTTGCCCTTTGCTGGAGAGAGCAGCTGCTGCTGGGAAGGGCTTGGGGTTGTGCATGTCCGAGTGTCCATGTCTGCGAGTTCCTGGCTCCTTCAGCTGCAATTGTGGGATATAGAAGGCAAATGAAACGGCGAGCTTACAGAGCTCACCACCACACCATTTGCTGGGTCAGGAGTTCCCCAGCTGTCTGCTGTCCCCCTTCCACATTCTAGTCTTCCCAGTCTCCCGCTGTGAGTATTGCCAGGGCCTTCCCAGTCATTCATAACGGATGATGTCAGAGCTTCTCCTCACATGTATATACGCTCAGCAGTTTTCCCTCTAGGGTGGACCAAGAGTGAGGATTCTTTCCTTGGAAAACTTCTGGAAGGAGGGTGAAAGGAAACAGGCTCCTGATATTTTGAGTACCAGTGCCTTTGTCCTGAGCAGTCTGGTTGACATAACTATTTTTGCTGCTTGTTGATTGGTTGGTTGGCTGTTGTTTTTGTTTGTTTTGTTTTGAGACATGGTCTCATTTTGTAGCCTGTCTGGCTTCAAACCCAAGGCATTTTTCCTGCCTCAGCTTCTGTAGCGCTGGGGTTACAGGAATCTGCTGCCACGTCCAGCCAAGATAACTACTGAATGAATATTTTCTGTACTTGCCAACACTGATCTCAATTTTAGTAAAATTATTGGGCACAGGATGGTTTTTGTCCTGATATTTCTATTTGTGAAGCTTTGTTGGGAGGGAGGTAGTTCGTCTGTGTATGCTTGTTGGTTGGCTGTGATTCTTCTATGGATTTCCAGAACAGAGATGTTGGGGTGTGGTGTGGTGCCCCACAGGCTTGCCTGGGATGGAGGGAAGGGGGAAGGAGATGACTCATGCACTATGGTCTGAGAGGACAGTAGGGTGTCCCCTCCATTACTCTTCCACCTGGTCTTGGTTGGAGCCATCTCTTTAGTGATTAAGGAGCTTATAGGACTCCAGTGATTCTGGGGTCTCTGCTCCCCTGTGGGATTGGGGCTACAGGCACATGTGACCGACCATACCCAACTGTTTATGTGGTCTCAGCCCCCCAGCGCACTTAACCCCTGAGCCATCTCTCTAGCCCAGAAATGTTTTAACTAGGAACTCAAACAGCAGGTTTGCCTGGAGACTTACTTCTCTTGGTTGGTTTCTTTGACACCAACTGTCACATTGAGAAGTACAAAGTCCGGGGCAGCTCTTCGATCATTGTTTTGCCTCTGGAACAAAGCCACTCTTGAGGTCAGCTTTATTTTTATTTTATTTGCTTTTATTTTCACTCTTATTTTTTATTTGCCTCCCCATGGTCTTCATCCAAATGTTCATTTAGCCTTATGATGGTTAATTCATGGACGTAGTTTCTGCCATCAGGAAAGAGCCCCTCCCCTTCATGTCCCGTCTCTCCTCCAACTCAGTTAAGCTACCTGTGAACACAAGGATTTTTTTTTCATTCACACATCTTGTTTTTCTTTTTCTTTTCTGGTTAACACTTAGGAGAACTCAAAAGTAGGAAAACCACCTCCTGAAGAAACGTAAGAGAATTCAACTGAATTTTCGGTAACAATGCTACCAAGTTTTGTGATTTGACTGGTACTTCATTTCCAAGCCCCTGAAACCATTCACTTGCCTCTGTTGTCTGTAAAGTCCTAGTAAGTTGTTCGTTGGCAAGTGAGAGGTTAAAAAACCAACAAAAACTTCAACAGGCTTTTCTTCCTACAACTACTGTTCACTTATTTCTCTTCCTGGCCAAACTCCTCACACTTCCTTCTGGGACCCTGACCTTGTATTGCTACATGTCTTTGTGTCTGCTGGTCCTTCGATCTGGAATACCTATTGCCACCTGTCCAGCTTCCTTAGCACATGCCCAGGCAGCGTACGGAGGGCTTCCCTGCAAAGCCCAATGTTGTCTCTCCTTCCCCTCTTCCTAAGTGAATACTTCCTGTGTGGCTCTGCTCTTGCTAGCTTTAGGATTTGAGCCATCAGGACCAGGGAGCTCTCTCTAGGGCTCTCTCTCTCTTTCTTTCTCTCTTTCATGTATGTGCATCTGTATGTACTTGTTAGTGTGTGTATATGGACATGCATGTACCACAGGGTACATGTAGAGGTCTGAAGACAACCTCAGAGTGTTTGTCCTCCTCTCCCTCCATCCTGCCTGAGACTGGGTCTCTCTTGTTATTTTGTTTTTGTCACTTGGCTTCAGGTGTGCCATCCAGCGGGCCAGTGAGCTGCTGGGTTCTTCTAGCTCCACCTCTCTTTGCCATGGGCACTTTGGGATCACAGGTACCATTTTGCTTCTGGCTTTATGTGGTTGCTGTCAAGTCAAACATCCTTTCCTGTTCTTGTTGTCGTTGTTGTTGTTGGTGGTGGTGTTTTTTAAATGCAGGGTCTTACTCTAGTCTAGGCTGACTCACTCTGTAGCCCAGGCTGGCCTCAATTTCATGGTGATTTTTCTACCTCAGCTTCCCTAGGATTGGGATTAAAGGAATGAGCCACCATGCCCAACTATGGACCAGGATTCTCTCTTTTGTTCCCAGTATCTGTCACAGCTCAGAGTAGTGGAGAACAGGTTTTTGTTTGATGAATGAAACTAGTCAAACTAGTTCACATTCCCCCCTTCCAATTTCTGACAAGGTCAGACCTCCTCCCGAGTAGTCCTCAGAAACAAGACCAGAGTGAACCTTTCTGAGCAGAAGTATCCAGAAAAGCATCAGAAAGGAAGAGACAGATTATAAATGCAGCAAAGTGGGCCTGGGCATATGTATTTCAGATTCTGGGGGACTTCGTCCTTCCACCTGCCACCCTCACTACAGTCTTGGGCTCTGAAGTGTTCCCCCTCACCCAAGGGAAGGGTGACATCAAGTCCACTTACACTGTTAAGATGGACCAAATCCTACCCCTCAAGGAATAATCCTTTCCATCTTCTTTTCTTTTCTTTTCTTTTCTTTTCCCTTTCCTTCCCAACCCCCCATGCAGGGTCTCACTCTAGTCCAGGCTGACTTGGAACTCACTCTGTAGCCTCAGCCTGGCCTTGAATTTACAGGGGATCCTCCTATTTCAACCTCCTGAGTGCTGGGATGATAGTGATGCAACAATCCTTTCTGAAAACAAATAATGATTCTCAGGCATGCCAGCAGGGAACTTGGAATTGGTCTCTCAGGTTAAAATTATAGGCGTTGATAAGCAAGGATCCCGACACTCCCTTCCTGAATAGGACAGTTACTGGTGACAATTGGTTTAGCCTGTTTGCGTTGAGACTCCCAGCTAGAAAGTATGAATGATTGCAGATAGACTGGAGAAAGGTAAGCTGAAAGAGAGGTGAAACTGAACCTGGTTTCAGGGTTAAGCAATGCGACATCCAGAAACAGACACAAAGCTAACCTAAAAGGGCAGGACACTGCGTGTAGTCCAGTCTCACTAAGAAGACCCAGGCTCTAATGTCTTTGATTGGAGTCACTGGAAATCTCATTTGTCCACGTGGAAGTTCCTCAATGTGGACAGTTCTGTCCAGACAGGGGCTGTAGGAGTGAAGTCATCTTCTGGTCTGGTAAGAGCTTCACTACTTCAGTCATTGGGGCTAAAACTTCCAGGGAGCCTGGTGCTGGGAAGGTGCTGGCTGAGGTTATAGACCACTAACTCTGTGTTGATGGCAAAAGATGCTTGGTGGTCCTTCATGTTGGCAGGCCTCGGAACTCAGGATGCAGAGGGCAGCCGTGTGCCCGTGGTTCCTGTGGGACTCTGAACCCTGGCCAGCTCCTGGCAAGTCTGGGCCAAGCCCTTGGAGGCATCACATCAGGAAATGCACATCACAGGAAGATGGACCTGCCGGCGAAAAATCTAGGAAAGTAACAGTTTATAATGTTTGCCAAAAAAGGTTTAATTACTGCCTTGTTCATGGCAGGGTGAGGGGTACCAAACAGTGTCTGAGAGCTGGGTGGGCTTGAGTATTCACCAACTGTGTCACTGTTCAATCTCAGACTTTTGAACACAAAATTTAAAAATGCACTAAAGAAATCCTGAATTTTTCTGTCCTAAATCAATCATCTACCAAGTTGTAACAGCATGTAGGATTGTGGGTAATTTTTTCATTTTCCACGCTAGTTGTTATTGGTCCCAAAGCTGTGTTACATCCCTGCCTCAAAAGTTGTATGTTTAACTCCTCACCCTAAGGTAATGGTGTTGGGTAGGGCCTCTGAGAGAGGATTAAGTCATGAGAATGGTACCTCAAGAATGGGGTTTATGGGCTGGAGAGATGGCTCAGGGGTTAAAGCACTTGACTGCAAAGCCTAATGACCTGGGTTCAATTCCCCAGTACCCACATAAAGCCAGATGCACAAAGTGGTGCATGCATCTGGAGTTCATTTTCAGCAGCTAGAGGCCCTGGCATGCCCATTGTCTGTCTCTGTGGGTCTTTCTTTCACCATCCCCATCACCCCTATCCTCCTCCTGGTCTCTCCATTCCTTCCTTTATCTCTATTGATTCTGCCATGTGCATGAGTGACATGTATCCTGGTCACTCAGACCCTGGACCTTCTTACCCCTCATGGTTTTCCTCACAGATGCCCATCCTGGCCTCGGGGGCTACTGGGAACTCAAGATATGTCACATAGCCTCCAGAGTCCTGAAAGACAGCAACAGCCCACTGCTCACCCCAATCCCTTGCCTGCCCAAGCAGATGTGGGGAAGCCACCATTAGCCACTGGAGAAGAGCTGAGAAATCAGTTCTGAAGGCAGCCTCATGTTTCAGCCCTGAAGCCAACTTGTCCAGCCACACTCATTTCTCCTAAGTCAAATACATTCCCAGTGATGCAGGGCCTTGTGGGTTCCATGGAGGTGAGGGCAGCTGGGGTTTGTTTTAATCAGGGATGGAAGACAGGCAAACAGAAATGACTGTCACAGAAGAAAGTCTAGTCTTGTGGACCTCTGGAAGCAAGAGGCAGGGTGATGGGCGGGGGGGATTCAACACTCCCTTCTCCCTCTCCTGCTCAGATCCCTAGAGTGAGTCTGGATCTACTGACACCCCCCCCCCCAATGCTTACTTTGCAAGTATGAGGACTGAATTCAGACTCCAAGTACCCAAGTGGAATTCTAGGCACGATGGCAGGTGCCTGAGGCAGAGACCTGGGGTTTCCCAGGTCTTGCTGGCTAGGTAGCCTAGCCTGTCAGTGAGATCTAGGTTGAGTGAGAGTCCCTGCCTCAAACATAGTAATGTGAGCCTGGCGTGGTGGCACACCCATTTAATCCTAACACCCAGAAGGCAGAGGTAGGAGGATCGCAGTGAGTTCAAGTCCACCCTGAGACTACATAGTGAATTCCAGGTCAGCCTGGGCTAGAGTGAGACCCTACCTCGAAAAAAAAAATAGTAATGTGGAGAGTGTCTGAGGAAGACACTTGTCATCCACCCCTGGCCTGTCATACATGTGCGCACATGGGCTCAGACACATATACACACATGCACACACACACATGCATGTGAACACACAAACACACAAATATACACATCACACACATATAATATGTAAAAAAGGCCCCATTGATCCCTAACATTTCTTCTAGCATATACATGACTTTGCTCAGGCTGACCGTCCCTCCCCCAGGAGGCTCAGCTTCTGCCTCTGTCTCCTCTCTCTGCCCCTTCATTCTTCACTGGGCTCATTTACTCGGGAACTCTTGGCCAGACAGGCACCCTCCCATCTTCCTGCTACAAGCACAGCTCAACTTCTAGCCTGACTCCAGCAGAGCCATCAGAAAGCCTCTGGAGAGTCATTTCTCAGCCACTCTGGTGGCCCCTAAACCTGGCACACACACCTGCAGACAGGTGACAGGGACAGGGGCTTGACTTCAGCAGAACCTTGGGTGTGACTGGGCTCTGACATCACACATCACACACCAACAGCAGGCAACACTGCATTGTGTTTGCCAGGAGTTTAGGATTTCAGCCATAGCGGAGGCTTTGCTGATTTCTTTACAGACCCTGAGATGGCGCTCAGTCAGTCTTCAAAAGAAAGGAAGAAGCAGTGAGAAAGAGGCAGCCAGCCAAGGACACAACTAAACAAAGAAAAGAGACTCTTGGAATTCTTGTAATGGATAGGTCATGAAGAAGCAGAGGGCCCAAGCCAGTGGATTAATTATCTTTTTATTGTCTCAGGGAATGCCCCCTACCTGCGTGTTCCAGGAAAACACATGAATGAGCCCCAAGGGATGTGGAGGCCCGACCCTGTCACCAGGGTTCTAATAATCCACGCTGCCAAGCAGGCCTCGTCCTTTCCTCTCCAGGAAGAGAAGCTAGGATGAGGCAATCCTGAGCCCTGGGATGTCCTCTACAGCTGTTGAGTAGGCTGATGGCCTGGTAGGACAGTAAAGAGAGGAGGAAGATGGGGCTCCTTGTGGCCCAGGAAAGTCACCTGCTGTGGGCTCTGGTCACCTGATACAGAAGCAGGGGAGACCTAGGGTAATACAGGAAGGAGAGGAGAGATGCATGGGACACCGCATGGCACCTGGTTGTCCTGAGCAGCTGGAACAGAGCAGGAGGTTGAGGCAGCAGTTGAGATAGCCCCCCATCATCCACCCTCCCTTCACCCTGAATCTCAGCCTGCAGACCCCAAACTTTACTCTGCTCATTTATATTGACAGAGATACAGAAGGAGGCCCGAGGCAGGCATCTCGCTGCTCACAGGACAGCAGCAAAGACTTGGTTACCAAGGACTTTGCAAAAGACACGGTGGCATATACAGTCATCCCAGCATTTGGGAGGTAGAGGCCGGAGGACCAGAAGTCCAAGGTTTTCCTCAGCTCCATAGGAAGTTTGAGACCAGCCTAGGCTACATAAGATCCTGTCTCAAAAAGAAAAAACAAAAAGTGGGACTGGAGAAATGGCTTGGTGTTCATTTAAAGGCTCTTGCTTGCAAAGCCTGCAAGTCTGAGTTGAGTCATCAGTACCCACATAAAGCCAGATGCACACTGTGGAGCATGTGTCTACGGTTCCTTTGCAGTGACAAGAGGCCCTGGTGCAACCATACATTCTCTCTGTAACAATAACAAATTTAAAACATTTAACAAATAATAAAAACAAGGGGCCACTTTGTACATCTGGATTTACGCGGGTCCTAGGGAATTGAACCAGGTCAGCAGGCTTTGCAAGCAAGTACACTTAACTGCTGAGCTACCTCCCCAGCTCAGGTTATACTTTTTTTTAAAAAAAAATTTATTGTGTGTGTATGTGTGTGTGATGGATATGCCAGGATCTTGACTTGGGGAACTGAACCTTGGCTAGCAGGCTTTTCAAGCAGGGGCCTTTAATAGTAAAGTCATCTCCTTAATCCCTTAGGTTGTACTTTAACCAGCCTGTGTTCACTCTAACCCGGCAACAGAAAGCTATTTGACGGGAGAGAAGAAGCTAGTCCTCCAACCCTAGAGAGTGGGTCAAGTTCAGAGGAGGGACCCCAGAGGAACTGGGCATGTGCAGATGTGCATCAAACATACTTGAAAATGCTCTGTGCCATGTTGACAGGATGGCTGGGCACAAAGCAGTTCAGCTGCCCCTGTGGTAATGCCATCACAGGCCAAGTCTGTAGCGCCGACAAGAAAAGATGCCAAGCCGTGCCTCGATGAATCCTATTGGAAAGAGACAGCAGCACTGTGCTTCTCCGTCAACTGTAAGCACTCCATCAGGGAAGGACTGAACCCTGACTGTCTTGTCTGATGGACACGTTTCCTTCACTCCAAAGCCAAAGGCCCAAGGCCCTGTGTGAAAGGTGAACTTGCAGGGTGGCTCACTCTGACCCTGGAGGACAGCTGTTCTGGCCTTCATGGGACACTCCAGAGGTTGGTGGGGGTGACACAAGAATGCACAACAGCCTCTTTGTCCTCCAGAAATTAGGAATTGCTTTACATCAGCAGACATGATATTCGCTTCAATAAACAAAACACATTTTGAGGATGAGAACGTCTCCCAGGTGGGGTAAACCTGTGTCCTTTGTTAGATCAAATCTAAAATTTTCCTGCATGGTGTGTGAGATGAATCAATTTCATCTGGGGTCTGGAGATGTGTCCCACCGGACTGTATACTCCAGGTGCCCTTGTTGTCCATAGGAGACACAAGACTCCACAAGGAGTGGGGACAGCCAGAAATAGTGGTGTGCAAGCAGCCTGGCTGGTAGTGGGCTTCTTCTTGGCTTTTCCTCAGGATCAGTTTTAAGATCACAAACAGAAGACTCACCAGAAAAGACTTCCTCCTTAAAACTCCCTTTAACGCGAATCTCCACCCTCCTTAACCATTGTGTCTCTATCCACAGATCCCTTCTTCCTGCTTTTCCCACCAATGGAGAACAGACTTAAACCAGGCATGGTGACTCATGCCTTTGATCCCAGCACTTGGGAGGTTGAGGTAGGAGGATGGACATGAGTTCAAGGCCAGCCTGGTGCTACAGAGTGAGTTCCAAGTCAGCTTGGACTAGAGTGAGACCCTGCTCCCAACCTCACCCTTCCCCCCAAAAAAGCAAAGCAAACAAACAAAAAGAACAGAATGAAGAGATGCAAGAGGTGCCATGAACTGACTGGACCTGTCAGCCCAGAGATGGATTTGGAGTGGACTTTGCTGGGGAAGGGCTAAGTAGTTAAGTCGAAGTAGACGGATTTTAAAGTCATAGAAGATGTAAAACCAGTAGGACTGCTGATTTGAAATAGAGTCAAGTATACTGTTTATTTATTTATTATTTATTTGCAAGCAGAGAGACAGAGATAGAATGGGCACGTCAGGACCTCCGGCCACTGCAAATGAACTCCAGATGCATGTGTCACTTTGTGCATCTGGCCCGGGTCATTAGGCTTTGCAAGCAAGTATCCTAACCACTGACCATTTCTCTATTCCCCTACAGTCAGTTTTTGTTACTTGTGTATCTGGCTCTGCCAATTCACCAGGCACCAAAGCATATTTATAATCAATAGCAATGCTCACTGTCACCCGCAGAAGCATGCAGAACGGTGAAAGGTGTGGGTCCCTCCACATCCACGCTCCCAGCTGAGATGGGACAGTGGCAGTCTG
Source organism: Zapus hudsonius (assembly GCA_004024765.1). Lineage (NCBI taxonomy): Eukaryota > Metazoa > Chordata > Mammalia > Rodentia > Dipodidae > Zapus > Zapus hudsonius. Next base: position 6,591 of record PVHP010038143.1, on the reverse strand, counting down.
ACCTCTGGTTCCACTCTCAGACTTTCCACAGGCTATTTAGTAATGGCCCCCCTCCCCATTTTTATGCTTTTTGTTCATGATGTTGCTGTTTCAAATGGTCCCCAAGTGCAGAGCTGTGAGCCTAAGCCATGTGCAGGACTCCTAAGTGTGGAAGCAGGTGCATGCTGAGTGATCTTCCTTCAGGCAGGTGTCACAAGGCAGCAAGGCTCGTGTTCATGGATTGACAGTGTACATTGCATAAGGTGTGTTGAGCAGAAACAAGCACACGGAGATAGCGTAAGAAAGACGCGGTGAGACCATAACCCTGGGTCTTCCCTGGGAACAACTGTTCTGAATTCACCAGTGGGGTCTTCGGAGCTCCTTGTATCTGTTGTAAGTAATGAAAACTGACTGCTTCTCACAGCCAGGGCTGCGGCTAGAACAACGTAAGTTGTGGAATTGTTGCTGACTCGGGGCCCATGGCTGGGATAACATAGGTATTAGGCTGGAGACTTGATAAAATCCTTGAATCCTGTCTTTCCCAGAAGCCTTGGGCCTTGTTTTAAGATTGTGAGCACCTTCATGACTGGACATGTCCCACTCTGCCCTTGTGACATTACCCAGATCCAGTCATTTGAAACAGCATTCAAGGCACTTCATTAGGTCCTGGATTTAATATCATTCATTCCCCACGCCTTCCACCTTAAAGCAACCCCCCACTTTGCCCAATTAATCCTCAAATTAAAAAGGATATAGCTGGGTGGTTGAAACAGAACAGGGACTTTGTAGAGAGAGCCCAGAGCTTACCTGTATGAGTGATAGCAATACTCAGAAGACTTGGGACCGGAGGGAAAGACAAAACTCCCCCAAGCAAAACCTGGTTCATGGAGATGAGCCCAGCCGGCTGCCCACCTGGAAGACAGGCTAAGAGGAAAAAGTCCAGAGAAATGAGCACAAGTTTGAAATATTAAAGAGAAAAGGAAGGGAGGGAAAAGAAAAGGAAAGAATAAGAAATAAGGGGTGGGCTGGAGAGCTGGCCTAGCAGTTAAAGGTATTTGCTTGCTAAAGCCCACGGATGTGGACTTGACACCCCAGTAGCCACGAAAAACCAGAAGTACAAGGTGGCACATGTGTCTCGAGTTCGTTTGCAATGCCAGGAGCCCCTGGTGTGCCCATTCTCTCTCTTTCTCTTTCTCTCTCTCTTTCTCTCTCAAAAGAATTAAATGAAATAAGGGAGATGGCTCATGGGTAAAGGCTCTTGCTTACAAAGATTGCATGCCTGGGTTGAATTCCCCAGTAACCACAGAAAGCCAGATGCACAAAGTGGTATATGTGCCTGGCATGCCCATTCTCTCTCTCTCTCTCTCTCTCTCTCTCTCTCTCTCTCTCTCTCTCTCACACACACACACACACGCACATTAATAAATAATAATATCTTTTAAAAGAGAAACTTACGAGCACAATTCAAATCTGCCTGGGAGGCTGAGGAGTAGAGCTTTATCGTGGACCTGACTTCACTTGACCAGCAGAGATGCCATCCCCCCTGGGGTCCACACACTGTGACAAAACAAAGCAAGGGCTGGAAAATCATGCTTCACTAGCCAAATCCACCCACCTTTTATTTTCTGTACAAACCATCAGCTAAAAAAGTGTTTTTCCATTTTCAGGCTGTGGGGCTGTGGCTCAGCAGTACAATGTGTGCTTAGCATGCACAAGGCCAGGGATTTAATGTCCCTCATCTCCCACCCCCAAATTAAATAAACATAAAGAAATGAAATGCAGCCTTTTACAGAAGAAGTTAGTTGACTTTCAGACAGGAATGTGTCACTCAGCGCATGCCCTGATAGGTTCCAGGAAAACAAAGTCAGCCCAGAAGGCCACGGGCCAGAGCTGGGCGAGTGGACACAGTGTGAAGCCAGGGTATTCTTCACCTCCTTAAAGATCACCTGCTGTCATTGTTAACCGCAGGAGTTGTATCTTTGGCTTTTGTATGTCCAAATGTTATTTAAAGAAAAAACATAGCTACAGAAAAATAGAATCTTGGAAGTCAGTACCCGCCTCTAATGTAATTCTCCTTTAAAGAATATTGCAAGGTATGGTGGTGCAATAATCCCAGCACTGATAGGCTGAGGCAGGAGGATTGTGAGAACAGCTTGAGCTACCTAGGAAGACCTTGTCTTAACAAAATCAAAAGGAAAACTAAAAGTCATTCTTTAGTCATCTAGCTAATAGCTGTGACCCCTTTCTTTTTTAAATATCTTTATTATGAATAATTGGATACATTATATGAGCAAATCTTGTGATGGTGCCCCACTCTGACCCTTTCCTAATAGTAAAAGGTTAAATAAAGCGGGCTGGAGAGATGGGTTAACAGTTAAGGCTTTTGCCTGCAAAGCAGAAAGACCTGAGTTTGATTCCCCAGTACCCACGTAAAACCAGATGCACAACGTGGCCCATATGTCTGGAGATCATTTACAGTGACTGGAGGCCCTGGTATGCCCATTCTCTTTCTCTCTGTGTCTGACTCTTTCTCCCTCACTCACTCTCTCTCTCAAATAAATTTAAAAATATATTTTTTTTAAAAAAGGTTAAAGATAGCCAGGTATGGTGGTGCATGCCTTTAATTCCAGCACAGAGGTAGGAGGGTCACTGTGAGTTCTAGGCCAACCTGAGAGTACATAGTGAATTCCAGGTTAGCCTGGGCTACAGTAAGACCCTACCTTGAAAACAATACAAAACAAAACAAAAAAAGGTTAAAGATGTCCTGTTCTTTTGGGTCTTTGGTGGGGTGTGGGCTGAGTCTACTGGTGCCCCTCACCCACTAGCACTGCCTGGTAACAGCCCATCCATCAGCCCTGGATCTTCCTGTCAGAGACTTGTGCTGTTTGTGAGGCATTGCCTGATGACAGCTGACTCAGTGTCTCAGGCTCCTGCTGTTACCAATCAGCTGCCTGAGGTCCTTCTGCTATACCCACATGGAAACCATTAGTAGGCAAAGAGAAGCTCTTGCAATCACGGCAATCCCTGGCCCTTGAGTGCCCAGGACCCAGGGACTGGACTGGCAGACCCAGGAGCTTACGGCTCCAAGCTCTGAGAGCCAGGGGACCTTTTGCTCCAGGCTTTAGAGGCCAGACTTAGGGCTCTAGAAACTGGGTTAGATGCTCACTGCTCTAGGCTTTAATCATCAGTGGTCCTGGTGCTTGCCTGCTTTTAGAACCCCAGGCTTCTAGCAGCAATAGTGACAGGCGTCCACAAATACTAGGGTTACACCTGTCCCTTAAAGTGTATTGAAGGGAGAGTCCTGGCCTGTGGCCCTGGCTGCGTAGAGTCACTGGGGAGACTTGGTGAGTCACGGTCACCTGAAAGCAGGTTCACAGAGGCCACCCTGTACCTTACTTCGTAGCTAACTGCTGGGCTCCAGCTCATCCATCTCAGGTGACCACCTATTTGTAAGCACATTGATCTTATGGAATTTTCTGTGGCTCAAATTTTCAAAGGACTTTTTTTTTTTTTTGCAATTACAGGGATCAAACTCAATGTTTTATTGCATGCTAGGCAAATGCTCTCTACCTTTTGAGTTACAACCTAGCTGTCAAAGCGGTTTTGAAAAATAGTTATTTGAGACAGACAGAAACAGAGATGAGGAGAGAGGGGGGAGAGAGAATATGGGCACACCATGGCTTCTTGCCTCTGCAAACTAACTCCAGATATGTGCACCACTTTGTGCATCTGGCTTTATATGGGTACCAGGCAGGCTGGCTTTGAAAGCACCTGCCTTTAACCTCTGAGCCATTTCACCAGCCCCCAAAGTATTTCTTTTTTTAAGTATTTTTAAATATTTTACTTACTTATTTGATAGAGAGTGAGAGAGAGAAAGAAGCAGACACACAGAGAGAATGGGCACACCAGGGCCTCCAGCCACTGCAAACGAACTCCAGACACATTTGCCACCTTGTGCATCTGGCTTTATGTGGGTACTGGGGAATTGAACTCAGGTCCTTCTGCTTTGCAAGCAAATGCCTCAACCGCCGAGCCATCTTTCCAGCCCCCCCAAAGTATTTCTAATAAATATCTTTGATCAACCTCCTCAATGGCCCCTGGTTGTGAGACAGAGACAAGAAGCTTCAGGCAGAGCACCTCCAAAGGTGTTCAGAAAGAAGCCATTTTTCTGCTTGCTTTTCCTATATTCCAAGCCCTTCCCCATTCTAACACACACACAGAGGCCATCATGACCTTTCACTATTGCAGTAACAAGTAGATGATTACAGTAAATTAGAGTTTCCTGTCCCTTTCAGTCTGTGTAGTTGAGCTCCTGTCCTCAACACTCCATGAGACATCAAGAATTATCCAGCCCAACTGGTACTTTACAATATGGATCCCCTCTCACCCAGACTGACTTAGCTCTTGTTACCAGACCAGGTCTGGCTGCTTGCTACATGACGGGCCAACCAAGTCAAGAGACAAGGTATTAGGCTGGGCCAGTGGCTCAATGGATAAACTTCTTGCTTTGAAAGCCTAATGACTCAAGTTCAGATCCCCAAATTTATGCAAAGCCAAATGCAAGTTGTCTATAATACCAGTGTGTGTCTATGGCAATAAGGGGGTGGAGACAGGAGAATCTGGAAGTTTGTGGGCAAGCTAACCTGGTATACAGAGCTGAAATAACAAGAGGCACCTAAAATAAGGTGGGGAGGACCAGCATGTGAGGTTACCTCTGATAATATGCACTCCATTGCATGCACACACATTCTAACACAAGAACACACACACACACACACACACACACACACACACACACCAGGTATTGAGGCCAAAAAAAGGGTAACTTTATTCAAAATCTGGCTGAAGTAGAATAAGGCACATTCCTGTTCAGAGTTCATCATGATAAGAAGCTGACCTGTGCATGGCTTTTATAGGCCCTTCCCACACTGGTGGGCACCTTCTCACAGCAAATACGATGCACACCTGATCCTAATTGCCTAGTCACGGGATGGATTTCAGTGCTTGGAATCCCCAGAACAGAGCTCTTGATTTCTTCAGCTATTCTTATCACTGCCTCGTTTGCCCACATGTAATTCCTGACATATGACTCGATGGACAGTCTGGAGCAGGTGGCTACCCTGAGGCCCTCCTGCTGATCTCCACACTGACAATCATAAAAGGGAACAAACTTCACTCAATTACTGTGACAGATAAGGGTCAGGTGATGGTGTAGAGGCGTCAGGAAGGAGAGCTGGTCTCAATGCCCTCCATCAGTCCCTGTATCTCTAGCACGATGTGCTCCCACGCTGGCTCTCTGGACTTTCAGGAGGGAATAACCCGAATCCTGCTGATGATATTCCTGCCTGTGGCAGACTAGGTCCTGACCCTTGTCCTCGGTAGTGTTTCCTTACATGGAAGAGGGACCTTGTAAAGGTGACTGAGTCAAGAACTTTAATAAAGAGGATTGTCTGGGATCATCTAGATGACTCTAAAAGGCATCACTTGTGACCACCAGAGAAAGAGCCTGGAATGGTATGGCCAAGGAGAACTGGAGGCCACCCGAGGTTGATAGAAGTGGAGAAGACCCTCTGGACCCTCTGAGCATGTGCACTTTTATCCCAGCTACCAGGCCTTGTGATAAAACACCGCAGTCTTCCATACACGCTCCTCCCCGTTTGCAGTCAGTGCAGAGACACGCACACTGGCCAAAACCTTCTCTGCCTAAGAACCCTGGAGGTCTGGTCTCTAGACTCCCAGCCTCGCCCACCAAAAATCCCAAAGGCTCCATGGCAGCATCCACCTGCACTCCCCATCAATTCCCCCGAGGATCATCTGCCATAGCTCCTGGCTGTCCTTGTCACACACCCTGCCTGCCCTATCTACTTGACGTATTGGACCCTGCAATGACTTCCGTTTCATGTTTAAACGAGACGAGAAGGTCCTTATGGGCAGAGACAGAACCTTACTGATGGATGACATTGTCTGAGCTGCCACACAGGCTCGTAGGTGTTGTGGCGTTGTTTTAATGTCTAAGTAAAATTCATGCTGTACAGATGGGCATTCTTCTTCTGGTTCCTCCAGGCATCATCTTCCTCCTTGGGGTATTTCTTCACTCTCCCTCCCTCACTGCTCATGCTCCGTCTTGCTCACGCCCGTGTGCTAGTGGTCAAGTTTTAGTGTTCTTCTTTTTTAAAAAAATATTTTATTTATTCATTTTCAAGCAGAGATACAGAGAGAGAGAGAGAGAGAGAGAGAGAGAGAGAGAGAGAGAGAGAGAGCACCAGGGCCACCACCTTGTGGGTCTGGCTTATGTGGGTCCTAGGGAATTGAATTTGGGGACTTAGGCACTGGAGGCAAGTGCCTTAACCGCTGAGCCATCTCTCCAGCCCTCGTGTTCTTCTTCCTTCCCATCCGCTCTCTTTGAGCCTGTCATTTCTGTGTGCTATTGGCCTCTGAGCATTCTCTCTGCCCTCCTCCATGCTCTCTCCCACCTGCCCAGGGGAGTTACATAGCTGTTCCACATACACTTTGGATCCAACATGTCAAATACAATTTTCCTCTCTCCTCCCATGTCTACTTAATATGTTTATTAGTCTGAACAAGTAGTACCCCTGGGTGGAATTCTGGAAG
>PVHP010038142.1:0-16967 GCA_004024765.1 Zapus hudsonius | reverse complement strand
TATATCTTCTATCTTGGAATACCCTGTTCTGGCAATTTCCTAAAATCACAATGGCTTGCCCAGTCTGCCATTCTAACATGGCTTCCATTATAGTAATTCTGACTACCTCGCTTATGACTATATTAAGTGCTGTCGTGGGAAGAGTAGACTATTATAGGATTCTATCATCCCCAATGCTACTACAGAGCACTCTAGAAACTTCTACTGACAGCTCCAAACATCACGTGACAGCCGCACAGACTTTTGAATGAGCCAAGTAGGTTGCTCCCTGGCTTTGACCTTAAGCATAAAATCAATGTGTTGGACCCCAGAACCATGAGATAAACTTTTGTAATTTGCTAAATTGTGATCATCTGTTATAGCAGTCATAGAAAATAGATTTTGCTAGAAATCAAAAATACATCATCCCTATTTGATGTTGCTAATACTTTTGTTCACTGTTTCCATGTGTAGGCAGGATGGAGGTAAGGAAGGATGGCACTCAGCATGGAAGGTGAGAATGAGAAGAGACGGGAGAAAATAGCAAAACTGGTTATGGACACGATGACCAGGCAGGTGTGAAACAGGTCCTGTTCTAGGCCATTTTCCTCTATCGTTGGATTTTTTTAAAAAGCAACCTTTTTTTCTATTTCAATATTTTCTTTGCTTATATTTTGACAAACTTGTTAGTCATTGGTTTTAACTTAGAAAATATGAAAAATTTCAAAAATGCTCTTAAAGCAACATATAAAGCCCAATAATGAGGTAATTTAATGTACAAGTTTTGTAGATTAGTGGAAACTTTTGAAATAACTAAATTTAATTGTACCCATAGACTGAGAGGCACTGGTGAACACCACAAAATCTATTGTTGAAATAGAATCCCCAATACAGTTAATTCTTTTATTTAAAAATAAATCTGTAGTCTATAATCTTCGGGATGACCACCAGAGGGTGCAATAACCTTTGTAGAAGATCAAGTGCAGCTATTCAACACTTCCCAGCTAAAGCAGTTAGTAATGTTTTTGTTTGTTGTTATTTTTTGAAGAATAAGCAAGGCAGTAAAAGAACTCAAGTGATGTATTCCAAATGTGTTTTTTTCCATTTCACTTTATGAATATATTTTCACTGGTTTTATTTTTATTTACAAATCATCCTTGGGAGGAAAAAAAAAAAGCAGGAGAAATGAAACATGCGTCATTTTTTCAGTTTGGTCCAAGGAAAAACGACAAAGATCGACAGGCACAACGACCTTTCAGATATTATTCCCACATAAACATCTTGCCCCAAACACCATGCATTGTTGAATCGTGTCCCCGCCATGCACAGATATCAAAACATGTGGTGACTGAAAAGCCTGCTCTTATTACAGGGAGGTAAGTACCTCAATGGGACATGCTTCCCTTTGGACTAACGCTAACAACCTCAATACAGAGTGACTGAACTTCCGCACAGCAAGGGAATTCTAAAACACTTTTACAAACAGAAAATCTATTTTCACGTCTCCCGTGTGGCAGGGCATGACTGAGATGGGTCACTTTCTCTAAGAAGTATGATCAGTTCTATTCCCCACCCATGTTATATAGGCTGTAATAATCTAGTTTAAGGGGCTTTGATTTTTTTATGTGTAACAAAGCCTTTGACTGGCAGTCACTTGTCATTTCTAGGTCTTGATGTCTCTCAAGGGATAAGTCTGCAAAATGTTCAGAGGGAAATAAATTTGAAAATCTCTGTCATCTATCATAATAGAATATGGTTGTGTTCTAGTAGCTAAAGAGCTATGTCTTAAAACTTTGTTTAGATATGGCAGCTCTCAGAAAAAGTGGCATTTGGACAGTTGCCCTCTGTACCTAAATTACTAATCCATATGGCTCTATCAAAATACTGTCTTGCTTATAAGATGTATCTGTCCATGAAATTAAATATGGCTTTAATTGGCATAGCACCTCTCCTCAAGAGACTTAAGAATGTTTTTTAAGTTGTTTCATCTCTGTGATGATATTTGTGGTTTAAAGTCTCCCTGAGAACATTATGTCAATTACACGTGAGAAGAAGCTGGGAGAGGATTCATTCCTAATCACTAAACTGGGCCTCTGACATCTGACATGACACACCTCTAAAGGAAAACAAAATAAACCCTCTCCGTGTCTCTAGCCAGACTCTTGTCCATCGGGGCTTTCACACCACAGTGTGGTACCCTTCACAGAAGGGAAGCACAGGATTTGGGCCAAGCTCCACTGCTCTAAAAACCCAGCGGCAGGTGGCGACATGACCTTCATAAAGAGACAGTGCTGAAGGCCATGCCCATTGGGTGTCACATGGAGAATTTAGCCAAAGTAACCACAGCCGGGTCCTTGTGCTGGGCTCAGAGAATGGATCACAGTGTTCCAGTCACGCTGATGGCCACCTGACAGGCTGGGTCCTAATGACAATTCTTTGAGATAACGGCAGAGTGCTAAGAGTCCTGAAGCTCAAACTCAAATTCTGGCCCTTCCACCTGGGTGCTGTGAGCCAGGTACCTTGTGGACCCATAATTCACAATGATCCCACTTAGTTAAATGGGGCTGTAGGACAAGTCGTGGAGGTGGAGTGGGGATTTGGGGTCTGGAACACGCCAGTTTACCACCCATAAAGTGCAGTTTACCACCCATAAAGTGTAAATATAAGGCATATCTCCTTCCTAGGCCAGAGAGAGCCAGAGTACTTGTTTGCTTTTGGATCCTTGCTGGGACTTGGACTCTATTCTGAGATTTGAGCTCCTGTGATAAAAGTAAGGGTTCTTAGAAGCAATAGGTACCCTTTCCGTGCAAGAAGGATTATGGGATTCAGTGCACATTGACAATGTGTCAACACACGAGGAGATGCATCAAGCTCTAGTCTTGGGCTCTAGGCAACAGCAGAGAGAAGCCCTCCACCTAACCCCAGAATAGAATTCCGGGAGACCCTGGTCCATTTGCATCCTGAGAAGTCTTGGTTCTGGTCACTCCACAGTCACAGGCCCCATGGCTACAGGAGAGTGTTTAGGAGTTTCTTCTGGGGCTCCATGAGCCACCCGACATCCATTTCTCTAGCTAGGAACACTTTCCCCAAATAGCTTGGCGCTGAGAAGGGTCTTAAAACTAAGATTGACCTCACTGAGATTCTTCCTCCACTAAAGGTCTTGGGAAGTGTCATCTACTCCTCCACTTGCCCCCTGTCCTCATGCCTCCCCCGAGTGACCACAGCTGAGGCTGGGCACACACAGAAGCATCCAGGCTTCCTGACAAAATGAGGCCTGAAAGCATTTGTCTCCAGAGGAGGAAACGCTACAGATGGGCCATTTGGCCCTAGAATCAGAGCCTGGTGCAAAATGCTGTCTTCGTTCAGTCTGACTTTGAAGTGGGAGTGTTCTGCCAGGAAGTGCCAAGTACCAGAGCAGAAACTTCTAGTCCAACTTTCTTAAAGTGACTGAAAAATAACCTTATGGTTTGGTCAAATCTCATGGACTGATTTTGCTTTTAATTTTTAATGGTGCTAGAGAAGTCTACAATTCAAGGTCAGTTAAAGCTGTATTAAACAGGAATCCCTAATCAGAGTATTTGGGGGTCTTCAATATATGGAAAACTAGAAGTATGTAAGTTGGGATTGCAAACCAAATAAAAATACAACATCCTGGGTCACAGTGCAAGTACTCCCTTATTATTTCACCTTTTTTAACCCAAACCACCCACCTCTTAAAGGCTGCTAATGGCCGACCGTATCAACGGGGATTTCCAGAGTCCAAAGATCAAACATCAGCCCTACAACGTGTCTCCTCTTCCCTCCTCTTTGGATCCAGTGTATCAGCCTAGAGAATCTTCTGGTTCAATTTTGCTTCTTGATTTTGTTTGTCTTTCTTACTGCAAAGGCTTTGTCTTCATCTGGAGTGGATGAAGAGGTCTCAGTAAAGTTTGGGTAAATATTGAACAAGTTTTTCCGTCTCGTTGGCAGTTGGACTTGAGGAGGTTATTTCTGTTTGAATGTCAAGCCACATCTGCCAGGAGATGACATGAGATGGAATGTGTATGTCAAGGACTTGCTAGTGGCAGGTGAGACCCACGCGGGTGGGTGTGGTGATCCTCTGGGTGAGAACACGTGATGACCACACTGTTTCTCTAGAAGCACCTCCGAAGAGCAAACCTCGATTTCTATTAATATTTTCTTGAAGATTTCATTAGTTGTGTTTCATGTGGTCTACAGTTTATGGTGTAAATGACATAAAGATTAAAGTTGATTTATTAGAAGGAGGAGCCTAAGGCAAAAGATAGGAGAATGACTTACAACAGATACAAGAATTTAAGAGTTCTGGAGTGGTGAGAGACAGAAATGGAAAGAGAGGGAGGAGAGAAGGAGGGAGAGAGAGAGAGAGAGAGAGAGAGAGAGAGAGAGAGAGAGAGAGAGAACATCCAGAAAATGAGTAATTACCAATGCATGCTCCCAAATTGTTCCCTAAGATTTCCTGAGCATTCCTCATACATGATAGTGCAACATAACTCCAGTAAGTGGATGGATAATATGCTTATTTTTCTCAAGCAAAAACTATATTACTCTAGAATATATATACGTATATTGAGCAAAACATATACCATCTTTTAAAACACTATATAATTTCCACTTCTATAAATATGCTTAAATAAGAAACAGAGAGCCATTGACATCACGCATTATGGAACACATACACATATAAAAATAAAACAATCACGTTGGACCCTTGTTGTTTTGCTGATCTGGTTGTTGTTGTTTCCAAGAAGAAACAACGCAGTTGCCAAAGTCACCTGTGAATACTGGTCCCAGGAAAACTGGCCATGAACCCAGACCATATCTAGACCCTACAACCAGGGATGAATCCAGCAGCAAACGGCTCCTTGCTGGGTTGACTGCTATTTCCTACCATTGCTTAGAGAGGTGAGAGGTCCCCAGCTGGAATGTGATGGGGTTCCTTTTCCAGGGATAAGAGGAAAAACAGCATCCGTGGTTCCCTCATCCTGGGTGAAGCATGGAAATATCAAGCTGTCTTTGAGAGAAGGAGCAGACAGCATATCTGTTCTGGGTTCCTCTACATGCCACACTCGACAAAGGTCTCTACAAGTGGAAAAGTCACCTCCTTTCTGTACCAGAGGCAAGAACATTTTGTTTCTAGATACCAACATGTGTCCCCCTCCTGTCGCTGCTACGGAAAGCACTCCTTCCTCTCCAGATGTTGTGGCAAGCTCTGGGCCCAACATGGCAGAATGTCTGCATGCTTCTTTTGCAAAACAGAATGTTTCTATGAATTATCACTCTGAATAACATTGGATCTTTTGACCCTGGTTTGTCAATCTTGAAAGCAAAGGATGAAAGATGCACGTCTCACGTCTCACCTAAAACCTAGCATCTCGTGAACTCCCAAAAAAAAACACACACAAAAAAAAACCCTGCCTGCTCAAACGAACTCCACCATTCCAGTCTTGATGAATTTGACATATGGGAACAGGTGTCTTTGCCTTGGTTGCATCTCTAGGGGGGGGATGGTACTTGAGGAACTGGGTTCTAGTTTTCCTTTATAGGAAGAATGTAAGCTCTTGCAACATCCTGTTGGATACCACAGTAATAAATAAGGAAGAGGATTCTGGCTTTTTCTCAAATAGAATTTTCAACACACACAGAAGACTGGGGCTTCTTGTGTTCCTGGGAGGAGCCCTCAGGGGCTGGAGGGGCCCGTTGCTGCTGCTGCTGCTGCTGATAGATGTCTTGGATCAGCATGGTGTTCATGACCTTCCACTCTCTGTATTTCCTGGCTGTCAGCTTCGGATCATCCAGTAACTGGTTGATCATGGCTAGATCATGTTCTTTACACTGGCCAGGAAGAAAACAGGGAGGAGAGAGGTGTGCTGTGAACATCTGAACGTCAATAATCTTCCTCAGCTCTTTCACAACTGCACACACACACACACACACACACACACACTCATCATGTAACCCACAAAGTGTTTGCACACATTAATATTCTAATCCCTCAATAAGCCTTGGTGTTCTGACTGGACATCCCTTCACATACGGTAGCCATGAGGAAGCTATGTATCCAACCCTACCCCCAAGTGACTGGAAGAACTAGACAGAGAGCCCGGGTCATCTCCTCTGGTCCGTCCATTATCCCATTGCACAGAAGTGACTCCATCTTGGTGGGAGTGTCACTGTACCTCTGGAAGCTTGGAACTGTTTATACGATCCCTTCATTGCTCATCTGAACGTCATTAAGTAGAACCCGAGTATAACCTGTTAGTTACCCAAAGCATAAAGTAATGTGAAATATGTCTTTCTTGAACATGTTGTGTTTTTAAAATTATCTCTGTTTATTTTTAGTAAATTATATTTGATTAATATATGAAGTAAAAAATATATAGCTTGTTTTTTCAAGGTTTAAAGTAGACTGGAGACAGAGGAGCAGCAAAAAAATAAAAGAAAGAAAAGGAAAGAGGAATTTCTCCCTCTTCACAGCCGTACTGGGTGGGCAGAGGAAAAGATCAGGAAAAATATCTCCTCACATGGAATGTAGAAGTCTCAGAAGTGTCTGGAGGAAAGGAAGGAGGGGATAAGGGAATAACAAGCATAGCCTGTATTTTTATTCAAAGAAGACACACTTAACTTTCCATCAAAACAGCATGTAGGAAAGGAATGCATCACCCTTCCATGCTAAAAAAAAAAAAAAAATCACTCAGCCTGAGAATTTTATCACCACTTGTTTTATCTGTCCCCAGTGTTGAGTAGACACCCAGAGCCTGTTGACGGTGGACTGATCTCCCTGCACACACCCTGGACAGTCTAAGCCACGCACAGCCGTGTCCACTACTCTCACTTCAAAATCAAGACCAACTCCAGTCACCATTGTTACCATAGAAAATAAGTTATCAGGGCTGGAGAGATTGCTCAGCGGTTAAGGCACTTGCCTCCAGTGCCTAAGGCCCCTGGTTCAATTCCCCAGGACCCACAGAAACCAGGGTGGTTGCCTTGGTTCTCTCTCTCTCTCTCTCTCTCTCTCTCTCTCTCTCTCTGTATCTCTCTGCTTGAAAATGAATAAATATTAAAAACAAAAATCAGTTATCATATCGGTTCCTTGGCCTCCTGATTGCAGGCTTCATGAAGCAGACATTTTTGTCCGATGTGTCCACGGACCTGGCATGTCTCAGAGAAAAAATGACACTTAGCAGGGATTCTCAAAATGCTTGCTTAAAAATGAATATATACAGCCATAGAGAAGAATGAAATTCTGTCATCTATGATAAACTGGACAGAACTGCAAGACGCTGTATAAGTGATGAGAAGACAGAGAAAGACAAGTATTATATGCTTGCTCTCAAGTGTAGAAACAAAGTTAATCAACCTGGAATAAGAGGAGCTGGTGAGAGCTGGGAGAGGGCTGGGAAGGAAGGAGTGAAGGGCGGATGGATGTGATCAATGTTCGTGTATACATGTAAAGAGAGCTCCCAACATTTGCAAATCAGAGCAATGTTAATATGGGTTGATCATAGTCATAATGAACTTTTCATCCCACTCCAAATCTCCAAAGAGAGAAGAGCTGAAGGTTGGGCTGATCTCCAAAGACTGCATAATAACCATTCTCTGTTCCTTCTCTCCCCCTCACTGCAAATGACTATTTCAAAACTTCTCTTCTCCAACTTCCTCCACCCCACTCACAGCTGGTGACCTTGCTCTCTAGTTTCTACGCAAAGGGAAACACTGAGAAGAGTATTGATGGGTAATGGACATTATCAACCTGGGTCATTGGGCAAGTGAATACTGAAGGGCCCGCTGCTGCTGGTGGTAGATACCCATTTTCTCTTCTCTGCTGAGCCATCTCTCCAGCCCATTCTGTAGTGCTATTAATATGAAGTTACTTAAGGAGTTTTTCTCTGAAGAAATGTAGACATCTGCTGTGGAAGGATTCCTAACATTTTATTGAAAAACTAAATAATATCTCTGAAGATGAACATGAATATGGAAAATCTATATTTTAAAGGAAAGAATGAATTAGCCACTTCTTTAACTCTGGTGAAAGTTTTTAGCAGTGGTCCCCCTCAAGCTGGAAATGAAGCTAACACTTTTGCACAGTCTCTGTGTGACAAGTCATTTCAATTCGTCACCATTTGGTTGAAATCTGTGTGAGATTTTTATACATAAAACCAAAACCTATAGGCAAGAAGAGAGAATTAGGGAAGCAACTAAACCTGAAAAAAAGAAGAAAAAGAAAAACCTGACGTCCAGAGCTTCACAGAACTGCTCTGCTTTCCTGGAGGACAGCAAAGGCTTTGAATGACTTTGTCAAAATCCACCTGGCTTTCTAGCTGGCTCATAAGATTAGGAGAAGCTCTCAAAATATTACAAAAGAAGGAATGCTGTACTGTCCATGTACTGTTCAATTCATGGCTTTCCTAGACACCTACACAGTGAGATGTTTCCACCTGAGCAGTTGTGAGAAGCACAGAGTTCATCCCTCTCTTATTGAGGCCACAGCGACCCTGAGAGTTTCATTCCAACCCACGAAACATGTGAGTAACCCATCATATTAAAACAAAGCCGGCAGATACTGAGTTGTGTGATCTATACTCAGTGAGTGACTGATAGTCTGCTCTACTTCCATGAACACTTTCACAAGAGTATTCAATCCCAAAGAAATCCCACTGCAGGAATTACATTTCTTTTTTTAATGGAATATACCCATTGATATTGGAAACATTATTGTTAAAACAATTCACTTGTTTCTGCATGGAATTCTAATGTCTTTGCTTGTTCACACTCTGGCTTTGAAGTATTTTTTAAATAAAAAGTTTTACAGCCATTTATCATGGATAAAGGAAATTATACAAATAGAAAGATTTGCGCTTGATAAGCACATCCCCATAACCATCTCCAAGGTCAAGCAAAGACCCTCACCCACCACCGACCTCAGAAGCTCCACTGCCCCCTCAACAAGCACTGAAATTCTTCCTCCTCAAAGGCAATCATCATCCTGAGTGCTTTGAATTCAAATAGTAGCTAAAAATAACGATGATAGTTTTACAACAAAACTGAACATATATGCACCAAATAACCTGTGTCCACTTAGTAAATTGATTTGCTTTACTTTTCTTCACTGAAGTTTTGTGGGTATCTTCTTGAGGTATTGTTGTTGTTGTTGTTGTGTGTGTGTGTGTTTTGTTGTTTGGTTTGTCTTGGGGTACTGGAGGATTTAAACTCAAGGCCTCATGCATGCTGTATAAGTGCTCAACCACTAGGCTATATCCTTGGCGCTTGTGATTTTTCAATTTGGCCAATTTGCACATCATACACTGTTGCTTTCTGAAGTACATGGTTCATCCTAACATGGTTACATGTATGTCATGGACTCTTAGCATTATCCTTTTGTGAGGCCCATGGGATTCAAGAAAAGGGTCCGTTCTCCACACACGCACAGAGCAGCTTGCCTTGGTATAAAGGAAACTGTGAAACAGTGCATAGTATTCACTGTGTGCTATATTCTCTCCCTGTGGAATCTCTTCCCTGAGCATGGGCTGACCTACCGGCCTGCCTCTGTCCACCAGGATTCTACAGAAGTACTGTGTGTCTAAAGAGCCATTGCGCTCTTGGTTAACTCACCACTGCTTCCTTGCTCGTTCTAAGAGGCCAACATCTGAGCTGTGAGCTGCCCCACGAAGAAGCCCACACGACTAGGACCCGAAGACAGCCGGTGTGCAAAAAGCAACTGAGTTGTTCAAACCTACATCATTCATGGAACTGTATCTTGCTGCCAACCAACATAGAAACTGAGATGATCCCTCTGGTGGGGAAATGAGCACAGCCCCAGACAACACCTTGGTCAGAGGCTCAAGGGAGACCTGATGGCAGCTGTCCAAGCTGTGCCCAGGTTCCAGACCCACAGAAACTCTGAGATAATAAGTGCTTCTTTAAAAAAAATTTTTTTGAGGTAGGGTTTCTCTCTAGCCCAGGCTGACCTGGAATTCTCAGCGTGGCCTCGAACTCATGGCAGCCCTCTTTCCTCTGCCTCCCGAGTGCTAGAATTAAAGGCATATCCCACCATGTCCAGCCTAATAAGTGCCTCTTATCTGAAGATGCTGAGCATGAGGGTAATTTGTTAACCTGGGGATAGAGGGCTACTATACTTGAAGAAAAGAGAAAACGGCCAGAAATATGAAGAGCAAGAAGTCACAAAAACCAGAAAGGCCGATAAATTGATTCTTGTGCCAGAGCAGGGTATGGTCAAGGTCCTTACTCTGCTGCTCTATGAGTCAGAAGCCATAGTCCTTACTTCCTGTGGCTTTCCTCCTGAGCTTCTGCAGCTCACCTCCTGCAGACATTCCGCTTCCCTGCATGCCCTTCCCTCTTTCTCCCCATAATCTTACTCTCTTACCCCTTCACCAGTTGTCAGCTTAATTTAATGACCTAGAGAGCCTGTCACTTCCATCCTCTGGGCTACCAGAACCCCTGAGCTCGTACGCAGCACAGTACTTAGGATGTGCATTTCAACCATTTGCCGTTCCTTCCCTGTAGCTCAGGGTGTTCCAGTCTGGTCACAGTGACCTAGAACAGGACCTGGTACACAGTGCGATTCAGGAAATAGCTACTCAATGACAAAGCCATTCTCTTCTATCAGCTCTCCCACACGACAATAAAAACCTAAACATTCTATGGCATATTACCTTGAATAACTCATCTTATTAATCAGATGAGTGCTAATGTCTTTTCCTCATTAGATACTGGATATCTGTATTGGGAGTTTATTTGCAAAAATAGAATTATTTGTTTCTTATCTTTTCAGCCTTGTTTTTTTTAGCCTTTTGGGGTAGTTGAGGCTTCTCTTGACTACCTGTGATGCCACCACTCAACCATCTCAGCCCTGTCCTTTGGACGGCTAACATTATTTCGGGGAAAAGAACTCAAATTCTTAAAAGAACATGTACAAAACAGAACTGAGTTGCAGGATTTCTTAAGGTTTTTAAGAATCGATAAATCTTGTGCTAACTCAGGATGATTTTATAAAGTATCCTGGCCTCCTCCTGCTCGTGTGAGAATCAGAATGTGAAAGCAGAATGCTTTTGTCGTGAAGAAGCCTTTGTTATACGATGCCCTGAAATAGCTTCAGTACATCCTGTACATTCTCCCTCAAAGGCATTGGGAAAACATCTGCTGGTCTATTACCACAAAAAAATGTATACTTCCTCCTGCCTGATCTCACAGTGTTCCTTGCTGTCGTGCTCACAGGTGGCAATCAGGAAATGTTCTCCTGCAGATGGTACCTAAGAAAGATAGCCTCGGATGAGTCAGGTGAGAACCTGAGGTCCTATTCATATTACTGCTTAATCCTGCCAAACAATGATGGCTTGTTGTTAGTCAAAGCCTGAGCCAGGCACTGTGCCAGGCACCAGGGTTAAAAAACCCAGTTACAGGGCTGGAGAGATGGCTCAGCGGTTAAGGCCCTGGGTTCAATGCCCAGGACCCACATAAGCCAGACCCACAAGGTGGTGGCCCTGGTTCTCTCTCTCTCTCTCTCTCTCTCTCTCTCTCTCTCTCTCTCTCTCTCTCTCTCTCTCTCTCTCTCTCATCTCTCTGCTTGAAAATGAATAAATAAATTTTTTTAAAAATTAAAAAGAAAACCCAGTTACATGTGGTCCTTGCCATGTAAGAGCTTTGAGGTTGAGTGAAGGGACAATGGAAGCTTGTGATGGAAACTGCTTTGGATGTGGCTGTGTGAATGTCCCCGTGCTGTGAGAGGGTCTAGATCCTTCTCGCCCCTTAAGGATTCTGTGACATTCACTGTCCTTCCCTCCTCCACCAGCGAGCTGAGAAGAGCGTGGCTCTCCCCACAGAATCAGAGGCTCTTTCCTTTCCACACAAGCAGATCTGAAATCGCCTTACCTTCAACGTGCTGTTCAACGTGCGGATCTTGTGAAGTTTCTCGTTGATGGATGGGTTTTTGCAGCGCTTAACGAAGGACTTTCTCAGCTCCTTTTTGGTGGAAGGTCGTCGGTCCCCGAGAGGAGAGAGACTCGCTTGCTCTAGTGACTTGTACAACTTCTCCATCTCATCTTCAGACGCTTTTATTTCTTCTGTCAAACAAAAATGCAATAACAACAAACCCAGTTAAAACCAGGAAGACAGGGTCTGGAGAGATGCCTTAGTGGTTAAGGTGCTTGCCTACAAAGCAGAAGGACTGGAGTTCAATTCCCCAGGACCCACGTAAAGCCAGATACACAAGATGGTGCATGCCTCTGGAGTTCATCTGCAGTGGCTGGAGGCCCTGGCATGCTCTTTTTGTCTCTCTCTTTCTCTCTCAAATAAATAAAGTCTTTTTTTAAATACCAGGAATACAACATTAGGCACAGTGGTCTTAAAGGGTACCCTGCCCACCCCTTCAACTCAGACTGGTAACCTCCACACTGGGAGACAGTAATATTTTGCTGTCTGACTCCTCACGTCATAGTGTTTAGCTGCTAAGG
This sequence comes from Zapus hudsonius, assembly GCA_004024765.1. Taxonomy (NCBI): domain Eukaryota; kingdom Metazoa; phylum Chordata; class Mammalia; order Rodentia; family Dipodidae; genus Zapus; species Zapus hudsonius. Next base: position 4,500 of record PVHP010038142.1, on the reverse strand, counting down.
ATCAGGGTCCCCTTCATGAATCACATCTGCATTGGCATTTCACAATAATGTCTTAGCCTGACAGAGCGAGAGGAACGTCAGGAGAGGACTATAAAACTTCACTATCTGAACTTTCGTGGACACAAGTCAATCCCCCTGCTGGGCTCTCAAAATTCCTGTCCTTCTCATATGATAAATACATGTCTCCCATTCCAATGCCTTAAGTCTGAAGCCATTCCAACATCAACTCTAAGACTGACATCTCAACCAAATATCTTCAACATTAGAGATGGGGAGCTTTGGAGGATGATTTGTACCAGTGCATAATTCTGACCCATCTCTGAACCTGCAAAACAAATTATGTAACTCTAAATCACAACACGGGGAGAGGTAACCATTTCATGCTAAAAGTCACCCTAAAGTTTGATCACCCACTGCTGGGTGGCTACTTGATATTCTCAGAACTAACTACCCTTGAGGAAGAAGCCGGCCTGTGGTCAGGGATGGTAACACAACAGTGGTCTTACTCCTGCCAAACACTTTTCCCCTTCTTAGCTGGTAGGATTCCAGTGAGGACAGAGCCATGATAACTGTTGTAGTCTGCCACATACCTCCAAACCAGACACAGTTATAGGAAGAAGGGATTTAAGGGAAAGTTCCATAATGGTGAAAGAGGCTGATCCCCTTTCACAAGTCCAAGCAGATAAAGAGAGAGAGAGAAGCCATCACCAATACCATACACATACACACACACACACACACACACACACACACACACACACACACCAGCAAAACAGGTGGGTCCACCCATGTAAGCCAGATGTAAAAAGTAATACATTCATTTGCAGCAAGAGGCCCTGGTATGCCATAGGCAGGTGCATGCATGCCTGTGCATGCAACACACACACACACACACACACACACACACACACACACACACACACGAATAATTTTAAAATATTGCCTTAGAAGGAACTAAACAAAGTAGACTTTCTCTAAGTGAGAGAGAAGTGATAAAGGATACTAGAAAAACCCAGAATCAAGTAAATTCCTTTATGTGACAGTTGACTCCTCTGTGATTAGCAATTCCTAAACCACAATTTAGCTTTTCCCCAATCTAGCCCAGAAAGTCACCCTGAGATGAGGGCTAAAACTCTTCATAAGATAGAGAGCAACGATGTTGTTTAAACTAACATTAAATCCTCAGTGTTGTTACACGGGAGAAACCTGAAATCATCTTGCCAAGCATTAAAAAGTCAGTCACAGAAGACCACAGATTCCATGGTGTGATCGATCCAGAACAAGCAAACCCATAGAGACCAGAAGTTACCTGGGGCTACTGCAGACAAAGACAGGAATACACAATGACAACCTTTCTGTGGTGACAGCATACACCTCTGTAGGTCTGTACACTTCGATGAGAGAATTTTATGCTATTTAAAATATGCATCAGCAGAGCTCTACCAAACAAAATGGGATTTTATAAGATTGTCACGCTAGCAGATGATGTGTTCACAGCAAGCATGAAAATGGTTCTGGGGGTGATCTAGGGACATTTTAATGTTTATAAAAGATCAAAGGGAGCATGGCATGATGGGAAATGCCTGTAATCTTAGAAGTTGGGAGGTAGAGGCCGGAAAATCACAAGTTCAAAGCAAGTCTGGGTTCATGGCACAGGCATTAGGATTGAGAGCCGAGAATTTTCACACTCACAAGAGCACAGAAATCTATTATGTCCTTTTTTAAAAATTATTTATTTATTTGAGAAAAAGAGAGAGGAAGAGAGAGCTACTGCAAGTGAATGCCAGAAACACCTGCTTGGTGGTGCATGCCTTTAATCCTAGCACTCAGGAGACAGAGGCAAGAGGATTCTTGTGAGTTTGAGGCCCGTCAGAGCTAGAGTAAGATACTACCTCAAGAAATCCAAAAAAGAATAAGATGTTGCAATGATGTCATAATTTGGGTCTTACTCGGTTCTCAGCTGACAGTTGTCTTCTGTCAGAAAGCTAGGTTCAGAAGGTTGACAAAGATTGTTACTGAGGAAAACATTAAAAGCTAAAAAGAACTCCAGACAGAGCTGTACATCTGGCTTTATGTGGGCACTGGGGAATTGAACTCAGGTCCTTAGGCTTTGAAGGCAGGGGCCTTAACTGCTGAGCCGTCTCTCCAGCCTGTCCTCTTTTTATATAGCTAATCAGGTAGAATCTTATTTCACATTAAACCTAATAGTTTTCAATACTATACTATTTTAAATAAATTATATAGACACGGCAAGCTTTAAGAAACAAACCAAACATGTATATAAAAGTTTAAAAATGGTTTCTTGAAACTTCCTTGTCTTCACCAAGTAGCAGTTACTAAATATGGAGATGGATACACAATTATATTTTTATTTATCCATTTCTTGCATAATTATGTTGGGATTAAAAATATTACTTTAAGATCATGTATCTAATTCAACGGATATTAAATCAGAAATGAAAAAAATAACTTTAGAATCTTAAAATAAAAAAGCATGGAGTGTAATCAATCTCTAAATGAAAAATAATTTCTTTGGGGGGTTATTTTTATTATTTTTAAGTATGGTTATATAAAATATATGTGATCTTTATTTTAAAATATCAGAAACTAGGGAGGAGCTAGTCAGTAAAGTGCTTGCTATGCAACCATAGGAACTGAGTTCAGTCCCCAGAACCCATGTTTAAAAAGATGAGCATGACCCAGGTGTGATGGTGCATGCCTTTAATCCCAGCACTCAGGAGGCAGAGGTAGGAGGGTTGACATGAGTTCAAGGCCACCCTGAGACTACACAGTGAATTCCAGGTCAGCCTGAGCTAGAGAGAGACCCTGCCTTAAAAAAATAGAAGTTGAGCATACCAGCTCATACGTGAGATGCCAGCAATGGAGAGGCAGAGACAGGTGGATCCCTGGGGATTGCTGGCAATCCTGTCTAGTTGATTTGGTGAGCTCCAGGCCAATGAGAGAAGCCATTGTCTCGAAAGAGGTGGGAAGTACCCAGGGAACACCACCTGACTGCATGGGCATATTCACATATGTGCATGAACACCTGTGAGTATGCACAAGTGCATGCGTGCTCATGCACACACATGCACACACACGTGCTCACACACATGTTCGCACACACGCACGCACAGGCATGCACACACACATACACACATAATATCAAAAGCTATATTTCTTCCTCCCCTATTTCCTAACCTAACTGAAAATTTGGGGCTTTAGCCTTCAAGATTGTATGCATATGAGAGGGGGATGGAGACAAACCTCTATGCCAAGTAACAGTGATGCCAATTAACTCTCTCTGGGCACTTTTATGCTATGAGCAAAATGAAAATGTTAACACTCTGTGATGGTTTCGATGAGATGCCCCCATGTATTCTGAATGCTTGGTCCCCAGCTCATGGCAATTTGAGAGGTAGAGCCTTGAAGCAGGAGGTGTGTTCCTGGGGGCAGGCTCTGGGGGAGCCAGTTCCCCCTTGTCAGGGTCCAGCTCGGTTTTGCTGCTACCTTCCACATTCTGTGGCAGAGGTAATGCTCAGCCTCAGCTCATGCCAGGTTTTCTCCTACCATCATGTGCCTTTCCCTCAAGACTACAGACTGAAATAAACCCCTTCTTTCCATCAGCTGCTTTGGGCCAGTTGTTTTATCTCAGCAACACGAAGGTAACTATCACACACCCCTCCTATTTTTATGTAACTGATTTTATAAATGATAATTTCACACTAGAAAGAGCTTGATTATTTTTCCTGTCTTAGCAGATTATAAAAAGCAAGCAAGGAAGATTGGCAGGCAAGGCCTCTCGTCCATATCTCACTGTAAGTGGAAGCCAACTTGATTATTTCCACCTTCCTTATCTCCCGAAATAAATGAATTTGTCTGACAATCAAGTGTTTCCAATGCAATTTTTAGCCTTCCTCTCAAATGCCTAGTTCAGTCTTCCTGTGTAAAACAGTAAGTCTTTGATTTCCAGTGACACCTACGGTGCTGTCCTATCTCACCCTTACCTCACAAGTGTTTGGTCAAGGAATATTAACTATTATCGTGGGCAAGAAGAGTGAAGGCTCTTGAGAAGCAGTAAGTGATTTTTAAAAGCTTGGCTCTCTGCTGGGTGGGCCCAGGTGCTTCCAGACCAGTCTTTGCACACTTCCAAAGTCTCCTAGGAAACTTGCTAAAATGTGAATTCTGCTCCAGCCCAGCTGGGATCATGCTGAAATTTTAAATTTTGGGGTAGGTTTCAGAGTCCATATTTTACACAATATTGTCTAGATTACGAGTTAGCAATATTTCATACAATACCAGCCACGGTGCATTGGGAGAGGAGGGGACTAAGTGACATGGATCAAGTAGGGACTTCCACAAAGCAGCACTGAGAGTTCCTGGGCCATGTCCTAATAAAAAGAAAGACAAGAAAAGGAAGGAAGGAGAGAAAAGAAAAGAGGAGAGGAAGATGGGAGGGAAGGGGAGGGGAAGGGAAGAGAGGGGAAGAGGGGAGGGAAGGAG